>JAOSYY010024824.1:0-11568 GCA_025727935.1 Hebomoia glaucippe | reverse complement strand
CGTCCCATCATCAAAGGTGTCATAACTACTATCACCCGTTTTCGTCTTCGGGAGTAGTCTTCAAACACCCTGTATAAAAATATTGGTCCCGCTTTCCACCTGAAAAGTGGCAGAAAATGCAATCATCTAGTAGGAAAGACTAGAACAGAGGTATACGCATTGTACTGTACCTTTTCCAAGTTTCCAAATAAACACAGGCCCATAGAACGTTGAACAGCGAAAACAGGACGTGGGCGATATCCTTCCAACTATCGCTAGCTGTACCCAGCCACACCTGGAAACAAAGCTGTATGTCAAAGAGCTTCCGTTTTAAATATAAACCATTCTCGGATGACCTGGTATAGGACCGTTACAGTATGACGTGTGTGTGTGTTTGCGTACGTGTGCATGTGTATACATGTGTGTGCGTGCGTAAGTGTCTTAGAATAATGATTGTTTTGAACTTCTAATCATGAATCATTAAAAAATCAACTATATTAATTGAAAAATGTTTACGTAAGCATTGGGAAGAGATAAGAGCTTTGCTTAGATTTGCTGACAAGTGTAAATAATTGTAATAATCCACTTACGTAATACTTGAATGAGTCCTATATATAATTATCTAAATCGGTCCAGCCGTTTAGGAGTTAACTCACACCCGCACCGAAGATATTATATAAAAAGGCGATTTTTATATGATGGAGGCACAGAACAATAGTATGAGAGCGTGATTATGAAGTAGGTAAAATATCTTGATCTTAGCACCTAGAATAAAAAAGCAAGACGATAATTTAAACTAGTTTTCGCTAATTCGACCTAGTTTATTTCCAAGTTCTTGTCCTACTTTCAGAACAAGTGTTTCATGACTAGCGTTAAAAATATTCGTATACTTTCGTAGAGAAAATAATACGTTACCCAAAACACGAATCCGACAACAGCCGGTACTGTCAGAGACCTCGTGTAGTGTCCAAGCCACGCGAAATACATAGCAATTTTCACACCGAAGTACTCGCTGATCTCATCTAGAATGGATTATAATTAAATATCTCACACACTTGACATTTGATATTAATTCTGATGCCTTACCCAAAGGTTGTGGCGAGAAGAACGTTTTAACCCATTTCTTCCTTAAGCCCTCTAACTCAGCGCGTTCATGAAGTGGGAACATACTAGCAATTACGCCCCGACTTACGCACGCTGGAACTAACAAAACATATATTTTTTAATATACTAAACGTTATATCATAAAAATTAAACAAATGCTACGTTTGTCCAAGAACACGATATGAGAATAAAAATACACTCAGTCGAATATCCTCCTCCATTTTTTAAGTCGGTTAATATATACTGACATTACTTTTGATAAAAAAAATCTTTAACTACCATCTTCGGAAACGGAAATTTAAAAGAATTTTTGTTTTAGAAAAATTCAAGTGACAATATTGTTATCTGTTCAGATATTATATCAAGTTGTTTAGTTTTATAAAACAAATATATAAATTAAAACATATTAAAATATTGTAGTAGTAGAGAGGCTTCGAGGGTATAATAGAGATTATAGGTGTTAGGAGACCGCTCCCGAAAACGAAGACAGATGATAGTACTCACGACACCTTTGATGATGGTACGGAAAAAATATCGATCCTGACTAAAAAAACATATTTTTAAAACGTCTTATTAGCGTTATTTCCCTCCATCATGTTAGTCTAGTTATTTTTGTTATCATGCTTCATTGATGGTTCTTTGTATTTTTTATGAAACTATTGTTTCATTTAACTGTACTAACATGATGGACCGTAAATAATGCTAATAAAATGTGTTAAAAATATGTCTGTATATTTAAATCTTCTATGTGTGTTTATGATTAAATTTCGTCTAAACAGCGAGGCTGTTTTTGATGAAATTCTATGTGTGTTCAAGTTTCAAATTTTTCTTTTAAGGCCTCTGCACAGGATAACGTCTTTCAAAACGTTTTAAAAATATGTTTTTTTTAATCAGGATCTTTTTAATTTTCCGTACCATCGTCAAAGATGTCGTATATCATCTGTCTTCGTTTTCCGGAGCCGTCCCCTAACACCCTGTATAAAGATTTATATATATTATATATAGATAATATTTTATAGGAGTGTATTTACCAATACTTTGTCCTGGTCGTAAAGTTAATGCGGGTTCTAATGCATGTTCGTCACCCGGCTCAGCCCTCGCAGCTTCAAGAACATGCTTAACGAGAGCCCCTCGTTCTTGGGAGTTGAGCAGTTCTGATGCTGAAGAACCCTGCCAAATATATATTGGTAAACTAGCCGTGCTCACGACCTTGTCCGTAGGTCTTGTTTTATATTAAAAAAATCTCAAAGGAACCTCAGTTACTCCTTATCATGAGTTATTTGCCTATGAAAGCCACCGAGCCGTTTCATTGATTAGCCGGAACAAGCGGACAGACAGACATAAATTGTAAACATTTATATGTCAGTAGAATATTTAGTCGACAAAATATATTTATTTGAAACTAGCTTTTGTCCGCGGTTGCGTCTCTACATGTCGATTTTGTCAATCGCTTCGATTTTATGTTTGCATAAATTCATTAAACGTACAGAAACGCGGTTACTAGTGCTTTAATCTTGACATTATATATATATAAAATTCTATTGTACGTGTGTAGACAGTCCTCCTACATGGCTGGACCGATGGTAATGATTTTGTTTGTGTGCGTTCAAGTGGATTCGATGATGGATTAGATATACAATTTGGTCTAAAAATTTATATAAATATATAGATGTGTGTGTGTGTAAGATATATTTTTAATAATTTCGGTGTTAGGACGACAAAGTTAATAAACAAAATTTGTTATTCTGTTTTTTCACAATTTATAATTTATAATACTTTAACTATAGAATTTATTATTAAAGAAAATTAAATTATTTTCTTTACATATATTACATATATTTATTTAAGATGGTTGGACAAGAAAACGTCTGTTGGGTCCGTAAGTTGTATGTATAGATGTTACCGTAACATTTATGAGAGTCAATAAAACGTCCAAAGTTATGTTTTCATGTTGAGCACAAATAATTCAATGTTATTTCGAAGTTGCCAATATCTCTGCCAATGGTATTACCATAAAGCCAAGAATTTATTGGCTCGCTAGATTTAGTGAAAAGGTTCGCGTGAGTTGAGCAAAATTATTGTTACAATATCGAAATTACAGAAAAGAAAAATATTTTCAATTATTGAAACGCCTTGTTCAAAAAACGAAGAACAACAGTGTGTTTCTACATAGATAGAGTATTAAAACGGAAATAGAGTGACAAAATGTTTGTCCGTCTGCCAGTTTGTTGCGGCTAACCTAAGAAACAGCTGAACCAATTTTCACAGGTCAGGCAGGAAGCTGATGTTATAGAGCGTAATATAATAACTTTATTTGCAAAAATTGTTTATTTTAAATATAATTGTTTAAGGTTCCGCACAAAATCGTAATTATCTAGACTATTTTATCGGTCAGTCTTACGTGCTAATGTCTGAATTGAATCGCGAATGAAACCGCATGACATAGCTAGTTTGTTAATAGATTGAAACGATAAATAATATTAATGAAAAACTTGTATATTTTCGTAACACGAATGCTATTAATTTGAATCTTAATCATACACTAAAGGGAGTATTAAGCGTTAAACTTTCATTGTTTTTCAACTTCTACATATTGTCAAGTTAATTCTGGGTAATTTACTTGATGGATGACAATAGTTTCCAAAAATATAAAATAGAAACGACATTTCGTAAACGTGGAAGCAATCTACATTAAAAAGTTTTTGTTGTGACCTATTGAACTACGTAATTGTTGACACAAATAAAATTAAAAGGATATTATTTTTCTAATTGCACTTTTTATGCGATAGGAAGGCAAACGAGTATATAGTTAACTTATATTAATCGATTTCTGTAGCCCATGGAGACCTCCAAGATCAGTAGATCTAGAAGACCCGTTGCCAACTTTAAAGCCTTATTTTATTTTTATTTCGAGTATTCGGAAATTCATAGACTTACTTTTCCATTTATAAACGGTGGTACGTGACCTGTTCGGAACTAATAAATTATCAGGAGTTCCTTCCAACACATTTAATACTCGAAATGCCTGTGTTTTTGACATTCGTGTGGCCACATCAGCTCATACCCGAGGCAGAACACAAATTACATATTCATAAATGCAACTGCGTTCCGACCGGGACTCGAACCCGGTGCTCTGGCGGTCAGGATGACGTCACAGCGTGATCACCTCTGGCGTGAATCTCTGATTCAGACTGGGTCGAACGCGTATAAGGACAAAATCGTTTACACATTGTTGCACTTCGTCAGCGAACCCCGGTCTCTCGCTGGCGAGTTCAAAACATCGAACCATTTAAACCTTAATAAAATGGTTGTTTGCCATATGTATAATGGTGAACATTCATTATATAATTGTGTAGAATTTAATTAAATATCATGAGAAAAACATATCTTTTTTTCAATAACCCAATTGTATAAAATACCTTTTGGAAGCAATGCATATCGCGAACAGTGAATTCCTTATATCCGCCGCCGAATTCCGGCTTCAGTTGTTTTGGCAAGTGCATTTCCTCCGCCGTTTGCAGAAGTCTTCAACAAATAAATTTGTATTTGGCAACGTGACAATATCGTGTTTAATCTCAGTTACTTACTGCCATGCGTAGTTAGCAAATATCTGAGATGCCTTCACACAATTCTTAATCTAATTTTAGATTATCTTCTATATAAAAAAACAGTTTCTGTATCTTGAGTAAATCGGATATGAAATAGTTTCTGTTAAAAGTATACAATTTCAAAAACTCTTTGAAGCGAAACGTCTTTTGGCGCTACGAGATTGAAAAGGTCATGAGGCCGTCACGATTTTGTATGTTATCTCTATTTTGAACATTTTATTTAATCTTACCAAAGACGATTCACTTCTGACACTCACTAGATACATTATTTTCTCTGTTGTCTTATGTTGTAGAAATTGTTCGGTCGGCAAAATAATAAACTTGTCATTAGGTCAGTGTACTGGGTACACGCTATATGAAATGCTCTTAATATTCAATATCAACTAGAAAACTATATATTTCGTTTCTTAACGTCAATAATAACGTTTTGGCGAGAAAACGTAAGAAAGAAACGAACTTGCTTTTAACTTTATAAGTTGCCGTATTAAATTAAATTAAATTTATCTATATATCGTTGTATTACGATAGATTTTGAAACTACGTGTAATATTAATCCAGGTTAGTTGTAGGTTGTAGCAATTTTTCGGTTGGCAAAATAATATATGTCATTCAGTGCATTAGGTACACACTGTATGCAATGCCTTTAATATTCAACAGCCACTACGAAGCTATGTTTACGTCTCTTTACCGCCAATAACCAAAACTCTAATCGGTCTAGTCGTTTTGGCGTAAAAACGTAATAAAGAAACAAACTTACTTTAAAATTTATATGTTGAGATATTATATGAAATTTCATTTTCTGGTTTCTACTCACACGTCGTCATCCGCTGTGATGTAAAAAGCTGAACACTGTGATGAGGCATGTTGGCGTACACACACGCGCAATCTTGGGCGGCTGCCGCGTAGTTTTTGTAGTAGCCATAGAAGCATACTATCTGGTATTCCTGGGAAGGATAAGGCAGAAAGCACTTGCATAAAAATTACGAAAAAAATATGATTACAAACGTGAATTTGTCTACTTTAGTGACGTATTTACAACCACCTCCAAAAATGTAGATTAAATCATGTGATTTTTTTTTTATAAGCAAAAAGGTATAATATGCTAAATGAAAAACTTTAGTGTGTTGATTTTCGAATTCAAAATATATTTTTTGTGTAAAAACAGCGCGATAACTGAACCACACGGTTGGACTTTATTATAACCAGGTGTAATTACTGTGAGAGCTTAAGCGATTTTCGAGACTAAAATATTCTTATACGTGAAGGAATGTTTTAAGCTCTGTAATTAATTAAAGCGGGTTACGTTAAGAAAAAATGCTTTTAATTAATTACTTTTGGTTAAAACATTTTGACAAAATTTACCTTCTCATTTTTATATATTGCTAAAAGTAATAATTTTTTATTTAAACATTTTAGTTATATCTGTAATTTTTCACAAACTCTTCAAAAGCTTCTGAAAGTTAGACCTGTTAAAGTTTTCTAGCTAACGCAGTTTCCGTGGTCGTGTCGATTTTTCCGTTTTAATGTTACACAGTAAATAAATGATAGCTAGCCAGATATAAACGTCTGTCAAAAAACTGTAGCCTCAGCGACAATTCGTCATATACTATCAAAGAGATAACTTTGGCGCTGGAAAATGGCCAACATAACTCAAATAAATTATTTATTCTATGATTTATATGTTACATAATAGCCCACGAGACTCCAATTCAGATTATTGATAGTATTGTAAATCGTAATAGCTGCACTATTCATGGCCTTCATTTGTCAAGCTATTTTTAACGTAATGAGCATCTGAATGAATCAAGCAACAATTAATGCGAAGGCATCCAAATTCAACAGTCCAAAAATACAGCAGAACCTGTCAGCCAAATAAAATCGAGAGATTTGTTCATTTGTGATAGTAGCTTATACATTATCCATATGGCATCGTTAATTATTCATTTATGTGCTGTCCACCTATTTATGTTACAGCTCCAATGAAAAAAAGGGATTGTTTAAGTTTGACTTGTTTGTGTGTAGTAATGTAGCTCATAAACAAATAAGCTGATTTGAAGGCAGATTAATTGTTAGGGTCAGATTTTTGTTTTGGGAATTATAACTTTACTGATTATATCTAACTTTTGGAAATTAAGCTACTGAAACAGTTCTTCACGACCTTTCTCATGAACAATATGAATTAATACAGGCATTTCCAATACATATATTTTAAAAGAATATACAATCTTTCTCTCTGATATAGTAAAGACTTATCAAATGTTAGTTTAACATGGTTTGTACAAACACTTCTAAACTATAGTATTTTAACATAACTAATAATAAAATCATTTAAGTTAAGAGATTAATATAAATGTATATATTTGGATTGCCTATAAAATTTACTATAATAGTAATAGCCAAATATTATATATACAAAACATTTAATTTCAACACTAGGTAAATTTTGCAATAATTTATATTTCCTTATTGGTTATCTAATAACTTTTGCATACCTACCATATTGATATAGAAATGGATGATATTTTCTGTATAGTAGCTTCATATGTATAGATCAAGAGTTAATAATAACTTGTTGTTTTACTAAAAATATATACCTTTGGGAAAGATGAGTACAACATCAGTCAGTTGTGTAGGAGTGGAAGTCAGCAAAAGTCGTCGAGGGTGCATCAAACGAGCACCAATTTGACCAGCCATGGGTAGACGTCTCCGAAGTTCTCTACCCGCTGTAAATCACTTGATATAAGTTAAGTTGAAAAAGTATAAATTTGAATTATTCCAAATGTTTATAAATTTAATTTATTTTTTTTACGTGAGCAATCCTATATTTAACTACAAAGGTATATATGTACTGGATCATAAGTATATTAAAGATCATAAGTTAAAAATCATGTGGCGTTAAAATATTAAAAATGTTTTATTTATTTAAATATAAATATTAATATACAATATAGTGGCATTAAAATGTCACCACAATTCAGCATTTAGATACCAGCTCCTATATGTAGATATTTAATTAAATAAATATAGATATACATTTTTAAAGGTAGGGTACTGGAAAACATGAGTATATTTTTGTATTTGTCATTGATTATTCATGAAAACCTGAGTCCAAATTATAAGGACAGCTTGTCACTATAATTTAAAATTTATTTACCAAAAATTAAGATTTACGTAAAAGCGCGTCATGAAGTTCTTCCTATAATAATTATTTTCTAGAATCTTAATAGTGTTAAGCATAAAATATTAATTTAACGATAAAAAAAATTAAAACATGAAATTACCGCTATCCAGTTTATCTTTCGCAAACTCAGCGAAAGACTTATGTTCTCCCGGTGTTGATTGAGAACTGTTTCCATTGTTTTCCTTTTCGCCATTTCCAGGAGTGTTATTACCCTCCATGACTAATTTTTCACATAAAACACCTAAACAATGTAGTATGAACACACACTAGACCTTCAACGATCTTACATCATCGTTTATAATAGCAAATAAAAAGTAATAAATGCGACGCAACAATGAAAATATGAAGACGTCTTGAATGAAACCATTAACAGAACATTCCTAAAATAAGAAATTAGAAGCGTATTGTTACGATTTATATATCATCTTTATTCGCAACGGTAACTACACAATTGACCGAAAATTACCATCTGACTGAAGCTGTCAGAAATTAAAAATCAAAATTGATTTTTGTCGCCATTTTATTTATTGCCATAAGTATAAGACTCTACTGTTATTTTCACTATAGTGTGAGGATTGAAGTATGAGTATTGTGTTAAAATAATATACAAAACTAATCTCTATATCTATTATTTACTAATTATTTAAAGAATAATATTATATTTTACAATAAAGTTTTATGTTACCATAAACAAATAAAACTTGTCATTTTACGTCTCTTTGACAATATGTAATATTCTGCGTACTGACGACAGTACAGCGAATAATCATTTCAGATTCTGAAACTTATCCGATTCTCATCCTTTCGTTATTTTGCGCGATAATTAAAGAGATAATGGACGTGTAACATCTTTATTTAATACTGGGTTTATTTTTAGTGAATGTGACGACTTTTAATAATAAGAGCTAAGAATTAGTTACTTTATAGTGGTGAAAAACGGTAAACAAACCAGAAGGTAAGATATTTTACTGTTTTTTTTATGTCCTTTCTTTGTTGCTGAATAATAATTTTAAAATAATTGAATAATAATTACTGTTGAGTATTTTATCGCCGAAGGATATTGTAAGGAAAATGTTTAATAGCAAATGTGTTTCTGAGGGCGTTTTTCTGTTTTGCGCAGTTTCTGTAGTATTGTATACTTTAGCCTACTTTCTCGAAAACAGCTGTTACATCGTCACACCTTTAGCCCACAGCTGAGTTTGTCATCACATATTATTTGCTTAACACGTAGTTGTAAATGTGGAATATTAGTGAAGGTCATGGTATGTTCGTAGATCGATCTCTGTCTGTTGTCCGCGGAAAAATTATTTTCATTTTCTAACCGGATAGTTTTTACAATTTCTTTTTAAATTAATATTGTTTAAAGTACTGTTTTGAAGACGGTATGCAATTTTTTATATTTTATTAGTAATTGTTAATTGATTTCAAAAATCGACGTAAATAATTGTGATATTTAAACTCATTACAGTGCATACATTAAAATTTTAGTACTGTTAATGTATTTTTATAATAATTATATCTGCATTTCACTAAATTAACATTCCATTTTAATAAATTTAGTTTTCTCTTAGATGTCTGGTGATTGGGGTAGCCTACCGCTTCTTCCACTTAGGAACATCCTAGAGTACCTAAGCTTGGAGGATGCACTTGCGGCTACATCCACCTGCCGACACTGGCGAAGTGCAGTATTTTTTTACGATGCTCACAAGTAAGTCATTCTTTTATACTACTCAAAAAACACTTCTATATTATATTCCAAAAGAAACTATACACAATAAGTTTTAGGTATATTACTTTATTAAAAGATAAATTTTTATTATGTTTTGTCACAAACTGTTCATACATTTTAGTTTCTTTTGCATCAAACATTGCTAGTATAATATCCGTAGCATGGATTTGAAATTTCAATAGAATTGGAAATACATAGTAAACAATTAGTGCATTTAAAAAAATCGTATTAGGACCTTTTGCGATGACTCTTATTACAGGGAACAATTAAAATTGGAAGTGAAGGACCTAGAGAAGAACATGTTTCTGGCTCGTCTATTCAGAAAGCACACGAGAAGACTCCATGTGTACATTGATACGGCTGGGCCTGAATTCAATACATTCACATACTACGTATTGCCACTGTAAGTATGTTATAACTTTACATTTCACTCACATTAAATAATCTATATAATAATATATATACATTTGCAATGTGTGTATGTAATTAGTTGAGATGAGAGCTTGAAGATATGTATATCCCATGGTCTTTTTCTTGACGAGCGAGAGATACATAGATATATAACACAGACAGCTAGTAGGTTTCTTGGCATTCACTCTTCCTTTCTTACCTTGCTACAAGCCACAGAGGCTCTCGAGAGTAATAGGCGGGAATACCCACAAACTCCCTGGCTATCCAACATTTCCACCATCTGCTGGAATATGGGATCGTGGTTACAAATCCACCGTGGTGGTTCTATAGTAGACTAAGGAAATCTATAAAATGATTATTTAAAATCAATATGTTTTGATTTGAAATGTCTGATTAATTCCAACATACAATACATTACGATATATTGCAATAGAAATTATTTTTATACACAATAGTAGTGCTAATTGTTCGAATCTAAAAATAGAAATTAAATATTTTTTTATCAATTATTGTAAATTCTATTGTTAAACCTTTAGGTGAAAAATTTTCTTAGTTTTTTTTTCTGATTACAACAGATTATATTGATTCATTTTTTCAATCTTTGAATAGACCTCTATAAGATTAGAAACATTAGTGCGGTGACAGAGTAGACACCTCTGTAGTTGTCTTTCTTTTTTTTTAAAAAAAAGAAAGTTGTGACGCATTATTTGTCTTTAATGCTCTGTCACCCTTTTTTGATAATATAAAAGTCATGTACTGATGATTCCTGTGCACAGAGTATTAAATTCCTTGAAGACCCTGTTCGATCGAAACATCTTTAATGTTAGATAATCTGTCTTCCACAGAGCTCTAGACGTGTAACGTCGAAAAATTATTCCATAAACTTTTAACAAATTAATATGATTGCTAATAGTTTTTCTTTATAAATTACCGTCGAATTTGTCTGGTTTTGCGCAATTTACGGAACATTAATAGACTATGTTAATGCCTAACTGCAGACTGCGAAATTTTATGTCTATTAACCTTGAACTTAACCTAGCTCTGAATTTAGGCCGAAGAAAAGATCGATTTAACGTTTGTACCCTCCCACACCCACTGAAGATCCCTGTCGTGTTACGACGATTATTGATTAGACCGGGCTTCGTTTTAAGAAGCCGACTTCTTGACGTGGGTCACCTTAGGTGTTGCTAGTCTTCTGAAAAATCTTAACTAAAGATTGTAACAGTGGATTATATTCAACCTTCTTTGTTTGAATTATTTTGTAGTGAGAATTGATTTATTATTCTTTACGGCTTAATATGATCTTTGCTTATGCCATTGATAGTCAGTATACTCGATCATAGACAGGGGGCTAAAGATTTATTTTCACGTATATAATACATCCACCAATCATGCCGTTTCTCGTAGGCAGAGACCATGGCTTTCCACATGCTACGATTATAACATGGCTTATTAAACCAATATTTTTAATCTATATTGTTACTAGCTGACCCAGCAAACGTCGTTTTGCCACATAAAAATAAGGGTTGACTGTAGAGGGGTGAAAATTGGGGGTT
>JAOSYY010024820.1:0-11600 GCA_025727935.1 Hebomoia glaucippe | reverse complement strand
TGAAAAATAGATGTTGTCCGATTCTCAGGCCTACTGAATAGCTATATAAATTTTCATAAGGTTCGGTCGAGCCGTTTTGGAGGAGTTCAAGTTCGAACACCGCGACACGAGAATTTTATATATCAGATTTATTTCTGTGATCTGACGGAAGTGCCTAAAGTTAATGACATCATGTCCTTTAATTGCTGAAGGAATTTAGCAACATTTTTGAGGAAGGTTAAAATCCTGACCTAAATATTTCGGGCGGGACCTCGAAGGGCCTCGCTTAGGAATGCAGTGAAAATTACACCCCGGCTCTTTGTAATGTATTGGATATTTTGTTATATTTAGTGTGCAGGGCTCGCAAACCTTTTAGAGATTTATTATTTAATAACAAGATTTGTAATTTCTTACCGTATTTTAATACAATTTTCGTATACAACATTTTGTATTTAATACATTTTCAGTAAGTACTTATTCTAAATTTCACAGGCTGGAACTCAAAATATATTTTCAAAATGGCGGCTGTCTCTTCTTTAAACCGTGTTTTCTATCCCAAATATGAGTTCGATAATACTGAAAAAAAAAATTGTATGCAACAATCGACAGAAATCTTCATAAATCCAGAATTAATCGGTTTCCAACAAAAATCTTATTAGATTCAACTCCTTCAATTAGGAGCTTCGACGCCAAAGAATTACAGAAATGCACGTTAAACTTACAATACGATAATCATCATTTGCGTTTTTATAACGAAATTATGTGCTGCCCTTATTCTAACCAAAACAAACATATTGTTATCATCGAGGAGAAAAATTTGCATCTGTATACATTACAATTGATTTAAAATATGTAGGACATAGTTCAGGCTGGCAGCAATAATTTTTACCCCTTGATATATCCTGAATCCCTTACCGAAGTCGGTCGGTAAGCAAATTTGCAATGCGTAACCAAGGAGCCCGTATATCACTCCCGGCATTTAATATATTATTATCGTAGCCTGAATATGTATGAGAGTGGAACTGGATATTTTACTTGCATCATTTGAACTTAAAGTTAAAATCTTTTTAATCATCCTTGTTTTTTTAAAACATAAGAACACAAACGAGCATAGTAATAGAATCCTGTCGGCCATGGACACCTCCAATACTAGTAGATATAGGAGACGCGTTGTCCTAGCTATATTATAATCAGTGATTGTTTCTAATTATGAATTCCTGGCGGTCTAATTAATTTTTAATTCGAGAATTAGGAAATTTATAGACCAAAGCCAAAGCGCGCACAGCATTTCACGCCATTTCTACTATTACAGGCTCCCTGAGTTTATAAGACATAAATTAAATTTTAATATAATTATAAAAAAATCATTAATAGTAACTTATATGTGTCTCAAAAAATGAGTAACAATAACACTATTTAATTTATGCTTTAAAAGCTTATTATTAAGTCTAGCGGCATAAAGCTCTGAAAGCTCGATGTAATTTCCCTTCGCACGATATCTTGCGGTAACTTCATTAATGGAACTAATTTCGAGCGGGCTTCACGCCTTTTTCTTGAGGTTTCTAAGTGATTGCTTTAACGTCACTGTTCATGAGAAAATATACATTGATGAGGTAGGAATATCAGCTATTAAATCCTGCTAAAGGATTTATTTTTTTCTTTTTATTTCGTAGTTCTTAAATGAAAGGGAACTTTTAAAATAAGATGATATTTCTGGTGTGATCATATAAGTTATTAAACTGTACACGTGTGTTACGTATTGGTTACGTAAATATATATATATAAAATTCTCGTGTCATAATGTTCCTTCCCATACTCCTCTGAAACGTCTCGACCGATTCTTATGAAATTTTTTATGCATATCCAGTAGGTCTGAGAATCGGCTACTATCTATTTTTTATCCTCCTAAATGTTAAGGGTTGTCCACTCCTAATTTATGTTTATGATACAGCATATAGAAATACATACAACCCAATATATATTATTTATGTGGCAAAACTACGTTTGCGAGGTCAGCTAGTAGTATATATATATGTGTGTGTGTGTGTGTGTGTGTGTGTGTGTATATTTATATATATATTTCTTTCACGTTCTCTCGTTGTCTACTTATGTACCAGTCGAGACTGTGTAAGCCACGCGCGAACGAATCCGCGCGGGTAGCGGCTTGCCGCTCCGCCATCCCGATGGAGCGGAAGTAGTAGCAGCCACCAACCTGCTGCTGCTCCTAGTGCGCTAGGAAGAGCAGCAGCAGCAGCAGCAGCGACAGGAGCAGCGAGGAGTGTGTCCGCAACGTTCACAGCTCCACGACAAAGGGAAAAAGGCCCAGCCCCGCACTGCCCCGTATTAGCGGGGTACGAAACAGCACGCCCACTGAAGGGGGCTATGCCCCGAACAGTGTTGGGCACCACCCTTCGTCTCAAGTGAGGGGTTCGAGGTGCCTCAAGAAGTCACAGATTAGTAAGCCATGAGGGCCGGGGCACTACCGTGGATCCCAAAAGAATAGAGTGGGTAGACGGATGCTTTGATAGGCAGCCCAAGTATTTTCTCCTCGTAAAAATATTGACAGTTGTTATAAGCAACGCTAACAAAAGCCTATAAATCTGAATCATGACAATAACAAATACATAATTCGGTAAAAATAAATTTACAATACAACATCATAACTTTCATTATTTTGACAAGTTAAACACATCAGCCTACAATGTATGGTGATAAGCCTCTTACCGTCGAATTACGGAATGACATTAATATAATGTTATTCTTATATACATTTTTTATATAATCGTATTAACAGTGTTTAAATACAATTGACAGATATTGACTTCATCCTTATTATACCGTGTAAACATTTGTCATGGATTAATCTTATTCACTAGTGAGATGTGACGTCTTATTTTCTTTCCACATTTTAGTGGACTGTTTAACTGATATTCGGAAATAATCTTACTTTTGACGGTTTATCGGAAGAAGATTCGATCCGCGTATTGGCTAATAAATTTTATACGTTATATTACCACTAGAAGGATAAAGTAAGCCAACCTTAAAAGATAGTTATGCTTTCGCAGACTTTTTTAAGCCTTCCTCGATATATGGGATATCCAACACTGAAATAATTTTTGCAATTAGAATACACAGTTCCCGAGATTAAACTAAACAAACGAATCTTCAGACTTACTATATTGGCATTTATATTATTCACACGTTCGGTAAAATTATAATCACTAAGTAAAGGGAAATAAAAAACAATATTTCCTCCTTGTCATTTATGAAAAATTCGTGTAATGTAGTAGTGTTGTTTTTTATAAAGGGTTACAATTCATAAAGACGATTAGAAAAACGGTGTTAGAATTAGATGAAGGATAACGTTATCTATTACCGTTATTATAAAGATGTGATTAACTAAAATAACGATAAAACGATTCGTACACGGTAACGTGAATGTTATGTAACGTTATCGCGTCGGTCGCGTGACGAACAACCATAAAGTAATATATTTAGCTAGATCTATGGTTAGGTTATTTTGGAAATATGACTTGAAGACAAGATAAAACTGAACATATAGGCAAGGTAAATGATAGCTTAGACAAGAATAGGATGAGAACACATATCAAACCCGCGATCTATATCTATATATATTTAGCTAAAATTTCTCATAGATCATCAGTTGGACTAACACAGGATATATTTTCAAGAAATACACTTAAAACTAATATTAACCAGAATAATATCGCAGGTAAATCAAGTAAATTTTAAATAGAATTGTCGAGTGTCATTAGGTCAGCTCCAATACACAAAAATAATGTTTCTATGTTTAGTATACTTTCTTGTAGACATTGTCAAACCTGTTTTGATGAATTACGTCACAAAGCTATGACCCTGAACAGCAAACAACATAAGATCTGAAGTTTAATATTATTTTGAAAATTTACCAACCAAGTTACATTGACTCCTAATACATTTCTGTTGGTTACAAGGGAAGGTAAGAACTGTGCTATTAAGTATCGAAAACCTTTTATTTATGCGCTAGGAAGACAAAGGAGCATACAGTTCATTTATATTAAGTGATTCCTGCCACCCATGGACACCTTCAAGATCAGTAGAATTTAGAAGACGCTTTGCCAAGCCTTAGCAATATTACATACTTTGAAATAGAAGATTTGAAGCTTCTAAATACAATTGTTAACTCCATCAAAAACAACCATAAAACTTTTTATATAATCGTACATTTGGAATATCATATTTGTTCATAAAATGCGCCTGTCCACGAGTTTCCGTAACAGTCATTAAATCCTGAAGTGATTTATTAAACGATCTGATATATTTACGGTTTCGTTCAAATGAAGGGATTTTGAGGGTTCTAATGCGCTTTTAAAACGAGTTTTTGTTTTCATTCCATTTTATATGTAGACATACAAAAAGAAATACACAGTACAATAATATAATATGCCCTTAACATGTTTCACAAATAAAATACGATATAAGAAAAGCAGAGAATAGACTTTAATAGAAAAGAAAGCGAAGAATTAGTTGTTAGTACAGAGAATTATTGAAGTATAATATATGCTTCAAATTATTTCTAATCGAAGCAATAGAATAATAGAAAATCGGTCAATTTCTGGATGTGGAATCCAGTGATTTACACACCTTATGGAGGGGAGCGTGAAACCCAATGTTTGTCCTTGAGGTTTTTACAGATCAAAAGTACCTACTTATACACAACATACTTTCTTATAAAATGATATAACCATTGCTATCTGTACTAATATTATAAACGCGAAAGTTTTGCGAGTATGGATATTTGTTACTTTTTCACGTGAAAACTGTTTAACTGATTTTAATGAAACTTTTAATAATTATAGATTTTGCATCAGAATAACACGTAGAGTGTAATTTATAAAAATGCGGCACAAATTATGTAATCAATCGTATCAGCTACCAAAAATCGATAATGAGTTTCGTCTCTGCCTGTCAAGTCTTACCTGGCTTATCTAGATCGCTGAGGAACTCCTCGGTGTCGCTGTAGGCCGTGGTTAGGCCCAGCGTCAGAGCCGTCAGCCAGGCCCACGCGGGCCCCGGCCGCTTCATCGCCTCCACTTCAGGAGCACATCACTACACTGCACTCGCACTCGTCACTGCTTTTGTTCCTGAAAAAAAAATGGATATTATTTTTTTTCCTCTATAGGTTAATGAGATAAAAATTGTGTTTTTCGCATAATCTAAATAATATATAAAATTCTCGTGTCACAATGTTCGCTCCCATACTCCTCCGTAACGGTTCAACCGATTCTTATGAAATTTTATATGCAAATTCAGTAAGTCTCTGAATCGGCTACTATCTATTTTTCATCCCGCTTAATGTTAAGGATGGTCCACCCCAAATTTTTTTATTTTATTTTTTAGACAAAATGTTTTGTTTTTATTTTTTTATGATACAGCATATAGAAATACATACAACCCTATACTATTTATGTGGCAAAACGACGTTTGCTGGGTCAGCTAGTATAACATAAAACAGACATTTATATCACAAATGGTATCAACTTTTATGAAATGATTTAGGTAGCAAAAATTATCGCCAAGTTTATTGCTATTCTCAAGCAAATATGAATAAAATTTTCATAACTTCCACTTCGGAAATGCCTCTTTAGAAATACGTTTTTCCATATAAGGATAAAGTTTGTTCATTATTTTCATAGATAAATGCATAGAGAAAGAAAAAGTTTTTACTCTATGACTACGTTGGATATTTTCGTCGCATTTTATCTGTTATAATTAAGATCTGCTTACCATTTAGCCGCTGCCATTTTCTTACAAACTATTTCAGGTAACTCTTAAAATAACAGGTAAAATATTTGACACGGAAAATCTATTCAGCGACGAACAATGCGCTATTGTTTCGGTTTTGAAGCGTTGAACATCTTGTTTCTATTCATAAATTCGATATTTCAACAAAAATACTCTTTTCTACATACCTTTTTTTTTTCTTCGATGAAATAATTTACTTTGGAAGAGAAAGGTTTTGTTTAAGTTTTGAATTTGAAAGTTTAATTATTCAAAGATTTTAGATGGTTTTATGATTTTGTATAAGGCTCTTTTGTTCTTTTACATTCAATTCCGAAAATTTACGTTATTATTCAGGAGTTTCAGATATTTCAGCCGTAGCTCTGAAATGTATAATTGAGTTTTTAACACGTTTTAATCGTGGATGTTAATTAACTAACATCCAATATCCGTACGGAACTAAATCTACGTAAATTCATAATTTCGTTTAAGTGTTAGTCACAGTATGTTTATAATACCAAAATATCATGTTCTAAATTTATAAAAAAATACATAATTCATATATTTTTTACTCCCTTTTTCCGACTCATCTGAGGAATAGCTCCATCGATTTTGATAGAATTTGCGCTGATCCGTAGCCTAAAGTTATAAGGAGTGCTTTAAGCTACTTTCATTTTGTCATGGTCATATACATTAAATATACGTGGGTAAAGTCGCAAGCGCAGTTATATCATTCAAATTATCAAGCGGCTTTAGGAATTTTTTAAATGTACGAGAATTAAATTTAATAAAATTGTATATAGCAACACTAGTCAAAACATCTAATTACAATACCAATATCGATTTCCGTAGACAAGGGAACCTCAACGTCTTCAATCTGACAATTAATCAAACGCCGTTAAGTAATTACACCGGTAACTAAAATCTATTAAACCTAAACTTCATCGGTCTCAAGAGAAACCTTTTTGCGCAACTAAAAAAATAAATGTGACCTCCAAGATTCCTGTGACAGACGGACGATGTGACGAGGGTCCGACCTCGAAACGTGACTCACCTACAGAGAAGCTTGATTTAAACAGGCCTGCCCATGATATACCCACTGTAATGGTAAAACAATCACTCTGATTCTAGAATTTACACATTCGCCTCACTGTTTTTGTTTAATCTGTGCAATTGCTCCTTTAACCTGTGCCACAGTAGCGCCATCTATTTACTGTATTTTAATTAGACCTTTTTACATACAAACATAGTTTTTACCGTTGTCTTGCATAATTATTACGTTTTCATACAAGAAAAGGAACGAGCATCTGGTACTGAACTCTTCTAAGATCAGGAAATCTAGGTGATGCATTGCCAACCTCAATCACTTATTATTCAACGACATTCTGCTGCCGAAATTATCTAACATATAAAGTTCTCTTGTCACAATGTTCGTTCCCATACTCCTCCGAAACTGCTCGACCGAATCTTATGAAATTTTATATGCATATTTAGTAGGTCTGAGAAACAGAAAACATCGATTTTTATACTCCTAAATTTTAAGGGTGGTCCACCCTTGAATTTATGTAACCCCTATGTGTCTATGTGGCAAAACGATGTTTGCTGGATCAGCTAGTTTATTTATATTTGCAGTTTTTAAATTTAGTTTGTTACGCTATTATTCTCATATTGTTATTGTAAGAGTTCTTGATTACTTCTTATCGACATAAAAATTTTGTCTTGCATATTATTATGTTCACTTAGACTTTTGAACTTTCTCTATTAATAAATAAAATTGTCGAGTCTGTTTATAATATCAAAATAAAGGCTTATATTTAAGCGCATGGAGAAGTATATAGGTACGGTACTTATAACACTGAGACAATCCCCAATATTTTTTTTGTATATCGGTGTGTTTGTTCCAGCTAATTTCCGTAATAGCTCGGTCGATTTTAGCCGGACTTCCACTATCAAATAACTAATACTATTAAGAGTAACGAACGCTGGTTTGATTTCGTCATAACAACGTATATATCAAATTGATATGGGCGAAGTCGCGGATTATTAGCGGTTTAAAACACGAGTAATGTTATCATTAGATAGATAAAATGGTTTAATAAAAAAAATCCTAAGCCGTGGTAGTTTTGCAAGACGCGATTCTGTGGTCAAACCGAGGAGGTTTTGGTAGGTACTCCCTCCTAGCATTCTGAAAGCCATTTTGTCTCGTATGCAAAATAACTATGTAAGGCCGAATCTCACAGAACAGACTATCTGACGGTATGCATAACCTAGTCGTCAAAAAATATATTTAATAAAAGCGTGTAACATAAACTTGTTACAAGGGAAATGGCAGCCAGTGTTGTATAAATTAGAGTTTGGCAAAGGATTCCCCTCAGCGTGGAGTTTGAGCAAAAACTTCATTCGTATTCAAGAGATGAGACTTGAATTCCCACAGAGTGGGTGTGAGATACCAGGAATTAAAACATGTTTGCTTAGAGCACTGTGTGACTTTCGAATTGTGGGTAGAATTGAAAATTATTATTTTATTAGGTTCTCCAAAACTTTTTAACGTCGAAAATTGTTATATCCCCTTCATTGCTCTCGTGAGACGTATTTTCTGTTATGTTGTCAACTTATTTATAACAATAAAGAGAACAGAAAATTGCTTGTAATATATGAAAATGATTGTGTTATTAAAAGCATCAGATATCGATAGGCTTCATCATCTTCTAAATATTTTTGTATATGAGCGATAACATTTGTGGTTCATCAGATATACATACAGGCTTTACTCGCGGTTTCTTTTGTATTAATCTCGAGTTTGACAAATTGGTTGTCTACGGACACAGTAGTCATTAACGTAAATACCAAAAATCATTAAAATTGAGCAGATTAAGCGTGACGTCGATCTAGAGCGTACATTTTCGCATTTATGTCAATTAGAATATTATAGTAGAATGAGATTATTTTTTAAAGATATTTATAGATTAAAAATGAAACCTGTATTTATTTTCTTACTTCGATGGATCGATGGAAAACTCGTGCACGTTTCGATTTCAGTCTATGAATTTCCGAAAACTCGAAATAAAAAGAAGTATGGCCGATAGTAGGTCATTAAAAGTGAAAAATTTATGTAATATGGCGAAGGACTTAAGGTTGTTAACGCGCTTCTAGATCTGATCTAGGAGATGTCCATGAGTGACAGGAATCGCTTAGTAAAGCTGAACTGTATGCTCATTTGCCTTCCTATCGTATAAACAAAAAAAACTTCTATACCGATATAATCCGGACAGAATTTCAATATTCCTCTCAGATCTCCAGGTCCAGCTGTATGGGTAAATATTCATAATAAACAATACTTGAAGAAGAAATCGCTCAGGAAGCCCAAAATACACACTCAACCAATGAGTTACATTATAATATGACCCACAAATAAAAATAACTGTATGTATAAATATCGGAAAATATTTATCAAACCCAAAAAACTATAACAGATCTCACGTAAATTACGAACTCGTAAAACAAAATTGTTTGCGTTGTCCGAAAACAAAATGTTTAATCGCCCGTTTAACATAACCGGTTGTGTTATATCAAACGAATACAATTAACGCGATTATGTCTGGTCTATTTCCCTAGCAAGTTTTTATAATTATATAAATCAAAGTGTTGTCACCATGAATACGGCATTAACTCTCATAACCAGTTATTTGTATTACAATTTCAAACGTCAACATCGTAAAAGAAAGGCGTGTCTGTTCATATATGGCATCGTAGTTCCTAAATTCATAAAGTTTTGATACATTATTTTATTTAATATATAAGTTCCGTCCAGGTCACGTACCACCGTTCATAGATAGAAACGTCGTGAAGTGCTATGCGCATTTAGATTTTAGTCTATGAACTTCCGAATACTCGAAATAAAAATAAAATAAGGCCTTAAGGTTGGCAACGCGTATTCTAGATCTACTGATCTTAGAGGTGTTCATGGGCGACAGAAATCGCTTAATATATGTGAACTGTATGCTCGTTTGCCTTCCTATTGTTTATTATTAAGATCTATTCAGACGTTCTATAATCTATCGTCACTGTAACTAAAATCTTTATTTTATAATTTTGCTTTATTGATACTGGGAAGCCGTTTCCTCTATTTAGAAGACAATTTTTAGTGTACTTTTAAATAAAATTATTTCCTCAAGCTTTAATACAATCATATCCGATACTTAAAGGTCTTGTTAACATTTAAATCTTTAAAGTCCAATCGAATTCGTCATTCTACATTCATAAATAGCGCAGATACAAGGCTATCCAATTTTCCCAACAGATATTACAATTGTAAATGACTTGCGATCAGATAAGCCGTACTAAAGTTGACTGCGTTCTGTCAAATCTGCCAGTTGAGCCGTAACTAGGGCAGCGACATTCCCACACACTTGCTAAGAGCATATACTAACTTTTTCTATGACTGCATTCTCCCGAAAACCTCTGTGTTCTTTTTATATACATCGATACCGTATATTTGAGATTGTTTAAAGAATTAAAATATTTCCGCTAAAGTAATAGTATTAAGTAACCTCCGACACAGCAAGTAGAGCTAGGAATCATTTCGATATTTTTTGCGATAGGAACGCAAACGAGCATACAGTTCACGTATATTAAGCGATTTATGTCGCCCATGGACACCTTAGTAGATCTAGAAGACGCGTTGCCAACCTTAAGGCTTTATTTTATTTCGATTATTCGGAAATTTATATACTGATATTGAAACGCGCATAGCACTTCACGACTTTTCAATCTATGAACGGTGGCACGTGACCCGGACGGAACTTACAAATTATTAGGAGCTCCTCCCACTCTAGTACTCTGAATACCTGTGTTTTCGTTTCATCCCGCCACAGGCATCCCATACCTGAGACAGAACACAAATGACATATTTTTAAATGCAACTGCGATCAGACTGGGCCTCGAAGCTGTTGCTTTGGCGTCGCCATTGCTTTACCCACTGCTAGGCTACAGAGTTCTCGAAATTACAGCATTCAAACAAACAAAAAAATCATTCCAATCGTTAAGGATCTATAATGCCTCAGACACACGATACACATCAAACGCAAATTTTTATTCATCCTGCATTTAAAATAGCGTCTCTTGGTCTATAAATCAGCAAGATTTAATCAACACAATTTTGAATTTGTAAGTTTTGAAAAAGTGTTAAACAACAAGTCTCTTTTAAAATAACTATTAGCCCCTCTTGTAACAAACAAACAATGTAATCATATTCTGAAAGACGATTTTAAATCACATTTAATTGTAAAAAAATGTCTTCTGGCTTTATAATTTTACGAGATACCAAAATGTATTGTCACCATATTGTGTAAGATCATTTCGATTTACTAATTAAAAGCAGTATGAATGGCTTATATTATTTATATAATGTGAAGTTAATAAAACCGTGTTAAAGGGGAAATTAATTTCGCCCTCTTTTCAGAATTCCAATATATGCTTAAACGTTAATTAATGTAATTAATACAGTCGCGAGCTTTTTAATGAAGATGTTATATTTTATTCCGTTCAATACGAGTATTTCCAAGTATTCCATATTATATGGCCCATAATTTAATAAAAACGACAACATGGAAAAGCGATGAAAAGGCATTGTATTTTTTATTAGAAACTAGCTGACCCCGCAAACGTCGTTTTGCCACATAATAATAGGAGTTGACTGTAGAGGGGTGAAAATGGGGGTTGTATGTATTTTTATATGCTGTATCTTAAAAAAATGAAAAAAATAATTTCGTCCAAAAATTAAAAAAAAAATTAAGGGTGAACAACCCTTATCACTTAGGGGGATGAAAAATAGATGTTGT
>JAOSYY010024819.1:0-11601 GCA_025727935.1 Hebomoia glaucippe | reverse complement strand
TTGTTAATTAATATAATTGGCAATATAAATAACGAACGCTTATCTTGCGGTGAAATTAAATATAGTTATTCATACCGACTTTGACCGTCATAAATTAAGCATTTCAAAATTATTTTATTAAGGGACCAGCTTCTACTAGCGGCTTCATTCGCGTTCATTTCGATTTTTATATTATTGCTTTCAGTAAAAACCTCTATTTTTTTTTAAATATTATATAGCCTATAGCCTTCACCGATAAATGAACTATCTAACACTGAAAGAATTTTTTATATCAGACCGGCGGTTCCTGAGACAAGCGCGTTCAAACAAACAAACTCTTCAGCTTTACAATTTTATTATAGATTGTATACATTATTAATAAAATATTAAAATCAACTCCTGTTATATGTTATTCTTTATTGAAATACTTTTAATAAGCTTTCATAGAGAAGAAATAGTAATGTAGGTCTCTATAAATAATTTTAAATTAGTAGGTATATTAATTACTATAAATAAATTGTAAAATGTTTAATACATCTCAATTATACGGCATGACGTCTGACACAGACGTGAAATTGCTATTCTAGTCAAATATTGTGTTCTAAAGTTATCCGTTTAATATTGGAACGGGAAAACTCTTTCCGAGTATCGATCGTTTTCCCGCGCACATCCCCCGCGTCGGTTACGGTACACCTACAGAATCCAACCATCGAAACATTATTCTCACAAAAACCGTGTAAAAATGTTACATTAGAAGTGTTAAGATTATAAAATCCACCAAAATGATCGCGCCTTCCACACTTTGAATTGTGATAACAGAAATTAAAGAAAAAACGTGAAAAATATTAAATTTGAAAAAATAATACTCGATCACAATGGCGCTTATAATAAGTAATGTAGTTTAATAAAATTATTAATAGTGTAAAGAAGTCTTCCAGATAATAATTAAGAATAGTCTTAAGTAAATCGACGTCTTCCTTGAGTCAATTTTGAATATATCTGTGAAAATATATAGATTTAATAAAAAAAATTTTATTTTAAAAAAATCGCGAAAATGATAAACATGGGAAGATTCAAGTTACCACCGATCAAGAATGTTTTGGATGTGGCAATGCAGACGGTACGCCAGCAAGTACCTGATAAACCTGGGACTTCACCGCGCCCACCACAAAATGTCCGTTTTGCGAATGCAGGCAAGTACCAGATAAACTATATAATTCGTTACATTTCTAATGGCATAGAGTATTCTGGAAGGATCCGGTATCAAAATATACGGAGGACTTTCATGACGACTATAAATAATTCCGAAAAAAAACCTACATTTTTTAAAGCAGCAAAATTTGCGTCACAATGAAAATTAATTTTTAGCATTTTTTTTAAATAATTCCTTAACATGTTATGTATGTCTAAAGAATATAAAAGTGATCAACTTATTTAGCCTGAAATGAGAGGAGGTCTCATTCAACTGAGACTATTGTAGTAATGTACTTGAATATTTTAATGTTAAAATAAATAAAGACATACAACTGAACATTAGGAACTTAATACTCGTTGTAATTTTGGTCAAAATATAAGTCAGTGGATTTTAATTATTATTAAATAGATATGGGTGAAAGCTGTGAGCTATCCACGATGAATGAGACGACATCGCCATCATATCAGTCCACCAATCCCACAAATCCGTTCTTGAGTGGTCAACTCCAAGCAGAAGACTCCTTCACCAGCTACCAGAATACTTATCCACAACAAGATGGCGCACCAAGGTATTTTATATATTTTTAATTTTTCAATAGACATTATTATTTAAATAAAATACATTGTAACAGATTAAACACGTTTTTTTTAGAATTACAGTTTACGCTCCCTTACAATTTGAATGTCTTATAACAAAATTGTATAATAAATCACGTGTTTAATGCATAAAATACATTTCATTCAAAGGTTTAAAAATTGTTAATTAAGAAAATAGGTCAGTGTCGTGTTATTGTTGGAAAGGTCAAGAAGTCACTATAAAAATCAATATTATTTCAGAACACAAAGCATGCAAAGTGTCGACTTTTATGCTTCGTCTGAAGAGGGTGGGTTCGAAGAAGGCGGTGGTAAACCAGGCGCTAAGATTAATGAATTTCAAGCTGCCTGGAACGTAACTAATGCTATTCAGGTATTTCAAATGATATTTTGAATTTTATATTTACATTTAATTCAGTGTTCATTTCAATAGCATATTTTTTACTGACAACTTGGCTATAAACCTTTAAATCAATTAGCAACATGTTTCTGATTTCTATGGGTGATTGATTATGTTTATTTCGTTCGGAAGGACAATACATTATTTTTTTCGATGATCAAATCAAAATTTTATTTTAATCTTCTCAGGGGATGTTCGTTGTCTCGCTGCCGTTCGCTGTACTTCAAGGCGGTTACTGGTCAATAGCAGCGATGATCGGTATCGCCCACATCTGTTGTTACACTGGTAAGATCCTAGTGGAATGCCTTTACGAAGACGACCCGGTTTCCGGGCAACGAGTTCGCGTCCGCGATTCTTACGTCAGCATTGCCAAAGAATGCTTTGGCAGGAAATACGGAGCTAAGATCGTGAATATCGCACAGATCATAGAACTCCTTATGACTTGCATCCTTTACGTTGTCGTATGCGGAGATTTGATGATAGGCACGTTTCCTGATGGTTCTATTGATACCCGATCTTGGATGATGCTGACTGGCATCTTTTTGCTCCCGTTAGCTTTCTTGAAATCCCTTAAAAGCGTCAGCATGTTGTCCTTCTGGTGTACCATGAGTCATTTGATAATCAACGCCATCGTTCTCGGTTACTGTATTCTGTACATCGGCGAATGGGGTTGGTCGAAAGTAAAATGGAATCTTGATTTAGAGAACTTCCCCATTAGTTTGGGTGTCATAGTTTTTTCGTATACGTCACAGATATTTTTGCCAACTTTAGAGGGCAATATGGAAGACAGATCTAGATTCGAATGGATGTTAAATTGGTCTCATATTGCCGCCGCTGCTTTTAAATCGATTTTTGGGTACGTCTGCTTCCTGACATTCCAGAACGATACTCAACAGGTCATAACAAATAATCTTAGGTCTGCTGGATTCAAAGGACTTGTTAATTTCTTTCTTGTGATTAAAGCAGTGTTGAGTTACCCTCTACCATATTATGCAGCGTGTGATTTACTGGAACGTGTTCTCTTTCGTGGCAAACCAAAAACTTTGTTCCCGGCCATTTACGCTTTAGATGGGGAGTTGAAAGTGTGGGGTCTAGCTTGGAGGCTCGGCGTGATAATGTTTACTATCTTGATGGCAGTCTTCATTCCGCATTTCCTGATACTCATGGGTTTTATAGGCAGTTTCACTGGTACAATGTTGAGTTTCATTTGGCCAGCTTATTTCCACTTGAAACTGAAGGCTAACCAGCTCGACAGCACCACAGTCGCCTATGACTACTTCATAATGGGTTTGGGTGTTCTGTTTGGTCTAATCGGCATGTACGATTCGGGCTCAGCTCTTGTGAAAGCGTTCAAAATAGGGTTGCCGTTTTAATTATTTTTTTCGTAGCGATTTAGATAATTGTTGAACTATTTTTAGAATCACGCATATTAAATGTCTATTGTTTATGAAACTGCAAATACTCCGCGGTGTGTCTAAAATGTTATGCTAACATTATCTAGTCTGATGTGATTTTGTAATTTAGATCAGTTTAGATATTAAGAATATAAAATACTATTGTTGCGAAAAATACGATATATCCAATGTCTTCCAAAATTATTCGTAATATTAAGAATATATCTATGAGTATTATTATAATTATAGATATGACTTTGTCTATATGTACAACATTCGTAGATGTTAAGAAAAATGTCTTCCAAATATATAAATCTTCAACAACGAAGTCTTCCATTAAACGTAAAAGCTTGATATTTACACATATTTTGGCAAATTTAAAACAGTGATTTTATACAAAAATTACGCGGTTCTTGTCACTACATATACAATCTCGAAACCTTTATAAAAGCTATATTATATGTAACTAATATTTAGTCAATATTTACATTACATATTCAAGGCTTATAATCATACATTTCCTTTCATATGGAGATACCAAAGCCTTCGTATGAATATTAATATAAATTACATTGACAATAAATTAGAGAATGGTTATTTGAAATATATAAAGAACAGCTACAATTTACGTTTTACAGGGTGTTTGGGGACTGCTCCCAAAAACGAAGTAATGACACGTTTGATGAAGGGACGGAAAAAATCGATCATAATTTAAAAAAAAATCATATTCTTAAAACTTTTTATTAGTATTATCGACGCTCCATCTTATAAATACAGCTAAATTAAATGATAGTTTCATAAAAATACATTACTAAAAAAAGAACCAGTAATAAAGAATAATAACAAAAACAGCTGGACTAACAAGATGGGGCGAAATAATGCTAATAAAACGTTTTAAAATATGTTTTTTTTAGTCAGGATCTAATTTTATTCCGTCTCTTCATCAAAGGTATCAGTAGTACTATCACCTGTCTTCGTTTTCGGGAACACTCCCCATACACCTTTATATATTTTAATATAATAGCCCAAGTTTTCTTCTAGTCCAGATGCCATTTACATATAATATTAATATAAGTCATTGTTGTTGGTTGTAAAGCATAATAGATGAGTAAAAATTTAAGCTATTCCATAAGATAAGCTCCGTACTGAACGTGAAAATATCGAAGTTTTATTTTAATTTAGTCTAATTTTTGTAGTAGCTAATATTAATTGTCAATTTCTGAATATATATGCCTTTTTTATTTAAAATTTATTGTTTAAGAATATTTAATCTGTTACTTATTATTAATTTAAGGTTTAGTAATATTATAAAGGGCTTCCATTTTTTAATTATTACAAAAAAGTATTTTATTAGTTTATAAAATATTTATCAATGCAATAAACTTATCAATAATTAAAATAATATATTCAATACGTTTTGTGATGACATGAAAATTTAGGTGTGTATTTTAATTAATATGAAATGTTATTTGAAAATTGTTGTTTTATTTTTGTGAACCTATCGCTAATTAAAAAAAACTTAAGCTCGGCAGATAAAACATATACATTAATAAAAAATTGCAAGGTATAAAAAAAAAACAATTTATTCACAATATAATACCATCGCGTATTTTTTTATTTATATTGTATAAGTATATTTCAAGACCACAAATTAATTAAAAATAAAATAATAATTGGCTATTAATTCAAACATTTTTATACAGCAGGTAATTGGCGCGAAAGCGTTTTTTTTCGGCCGCCATGTTGCAAAAATGGTTGTCTTCATTCGCGCATGCGTATTGCTGGTACTCTGTATCATCGGGCTACAGATAACTGTATGTACTTACTATATTTTATGAAGTAATGCCCAAAAATTAGTTTTTAATAATTTATATTAACAAAATTGAAATGTCTGTTGGTAATACATATCGAATAAAAACAGTTTTCATTTAAGAAAGTGTATACAGTACTTATTTACAACAGAAACTTGTAAAAACGTCTCTCTTTTCAATTAATCCTTAAAAGCATTATTTTTGAACCATGCAGAATGTTGAAGAGTTCTATTCTTTGTTACACAGTACCCTTACAATATCAGAAACCATCCATGTTGCCTGGAGCCGAACGAAAATTTAACATTAGCGATGATCATAGACGCCTTCGAAATATATGGCCATGACCCTACAGATAAATTGGACAACTTGTGGCTCTACCAGAATGAAATGATGAGGATCAGAACGGCTGAAGATCAGGTTAAAACTTTATGATATTTAATTACAAACAAACTTATGTTATCTACTACCTACCTACTAATAGATAAAGTCTTGCAATAACTTGTCATACACGCTGTTTATTAAGAATTTGACCAACCAAAAAAAAATGGGAGAAATGGGGTTAAAGGGGGTTTTGGATTCCGATTGCTGCTTCTAGGCAAAGGCGGGGATAGAAATACTAAAGTTAGATAACTACGTAGCAAATATTTACAGAACAATTGTTTCAGTACCTAATAAACGAGCGTGTTCACGTCGCGACTGATCACTTAGGAAGGTTTATAAAGTTACACATACAGGAATTAAAGGTAAATTGTTACTTTGAAAAAGAAACGATGAAGTATATATTTTAGTAGAATTTATTTATTTTGTTTGTTAATCATTTAAACCCAAGGTTCGTTAGCTCCAGATTACAAAATTATACAGGGGTTAATTTCGATAGGACAATGAGAAGTCCTTTAAAATTGACCTCAAGTTCCAAGACTTAACTAACGCGTAGATAAATCGCATGTTAGTAACGAATTAGTTATTAAATAGTGATAAAATAAAACTACAATATTTTATCGAAATAAATATTGATAATTTCGTGATTTCATTAAAAACAGTAACAATTATATAATATTTTTCGTTAAAATATATGTATTATTATTTTGTTATTCAACATTTCTCTATGTAATCTAAATCTGTCTAATGCTCAGTTCCAGGAGTGTGGGTCACTCAAAAAGCCTCTGAACTTTTGTTTTAGCTATAAAAAATGTATAGGAAAAGAATAATTTTCATTATGCTTTAGGTATTATTAATTACGCTTGATGATGTATTAGATAATATGTTAACAATGTATGAGAATCACAACTCGATTGGGGCTGAGAGGAGAGCCACTTACACGGGGGGTCCTGTCCCAACTGAGTTCTATTTAAGTCAAGGTAAATTTACTATTATACTTAACTTATGTAACAATACTTATAGCACTACTCTTTATACGTGATTCTTAAATTCGGTAATTGGACTTCTGACTTCAGAATTTCTGATTTCTTTCTTTCCTAATGCTCGAATAAAAACACATTCACAGCAAACCATTGTTAATTTATGAGTAATGATAGCTACATATCACCTTCCATCTGAATTACCTGGTAATCTGTCATAAACTGCTAATAAACATAAACATAAAATAGATGACATTTTATCGAAATATCGCTGCTTAGATTTTTATTTTGATTGTAAATAGTTATTTTTGCTGACATCATTATGAGTTTTAGTTGCATTAAAATGAGCGAATTAACGCTAATAAAACGTTTTAAAAATATGATTTTTTTTAGTCAGTATCGAATTTTATTCCGTTCCTTCATCATAGGTGTCATTAGCACTATCACCGGTCTTCGTTTTCGGGAGCAGTCCTCCAACGTCCCGTATAGCCCTTAAGTATCTAACGCTTTCTTCTATTTAATATACACAAGAAAAATACGTTTATTTTTCAGAATTCTACTGCGGTAAAAATGTATACATATTCTCATCTGAACTATATAGTGATATTTACAATATGGGCAAAGGTATCGCGCCATACTGCAAGGATAGATCTTTTGTATTCCTAGGATTTTTACACTACCATGACGAACAGAAATACTATCTCCTTGACGATCCCAGCATATCTTTTCCGACTGATAATTACATGCATGGCTTGGAGTGTCACATTGGTGTGTGTATATTTAGGTAAGCTAACACAGAACGAAACAATTACAAGATATCCTCTGCTTACGCTGATAATATATAAATAAACGACGTATCTAATATTTTACTTAAATCACATTTGAAAGTCTGCGGTATGTTTAGACTTTTGCCACTTATAATATGGTTAATTTTATTGTGACTGGTCATGCAATGTCATGTGTCAACTTTTCATTTTACTAATATAAAAATAGTAAAAATGTATATAACATTGTATATTAAATTAAATTTCGTAAAAGATTTATTCACCTTAGTATGTTTATTTTGAGGTTTGGGAAGTATGTTGGCTAAATTCGAAATCCGTACTACTGTACTATTCAATACACACATTATAAGAACGTCCGTAAGGAGTTTTGATATCCAAATAAAAAGTATGCAGTCAGTTACTAAATGCTTGGGTACAAATGAAATCATAAAGAAAAACCTATCGTACATCAAAATATTTTATTAATATAATATTTCAGATTTCCATTTAAGAAGATACTACAGCGCGAAAGAGACGTCTCGACTCTGCCAAAAGCGATTGTGAAATGCGGTCTTGTGATGTACAAACTACCGCCACTTTCAGCCGCTGCCTGTATCATAGCTTCCGGTTCATTTATCTTGGACTTTAATATACAAGGCTTAAGATATAGGCACCACGATTTTTTATTGGTATATAACCTTATGTTATTTTAAAAATAATCAAAACTAAAACATTTTTTTAGTTTATGGCATAAATATAAATAGATATTATAATTTTAAAATTCTAATCGAATTCCGAAAATCATACGGAGTATCAGGGAGACACATTTCTGTGTCTGTTTTGCTGTCAGCAATTTTGTTTAAAGACTAGAAGGTATTAGGGATTCTGTGCCTTATAACCAATCAACCACTAGATTTTTTAATAAAACTTTTATTCATTATAACTCGAAAAACAAACTGTCGCGGATAACGACGTTGTTTTACAGAAAAGAAAAGATGTACATAGAATATTTATAATTAATAACGCAGTTAAAACCATTCCAAATGTGCAGTGTATTCAAATTTTTTTAATTCTCTTAATATCCTTGTTTACAGACAACACCAAATGGTAACACATATTATACGAAAGAAGAGAACACTCCCTTAGTTTGTGATCATCATGTTTGTGAGTGGAATTATACCAATTATTATGGAGGTAAGAGCCAGAGTAAAATTATTCAATTGCACTGCCGACAGTGATCATGTTTCTTATTATTTAAGAATTTGAATTTGTTCAGTGCTTCAAAGATTGTCATCTTGGGTTACTCAAAAATCGATAAACTGCATTATATTAAATCATTATTTAACTTGTATATTTGCAGGTCCATTTTTAATACCAGGCGACCCAGGTACAGGAACAGACCCAGTTCCACCGTATATTGAACCAACACCAAAACCAGATGGGTTGGATGATGAAAACATTACAGTACCTTGTAAGTGAAGACCTCGTCACTTCAATAACCTATTTTTTTTGTTTTCATCAAATAAAACAGACATTAAATCAAAATAACCTAACTCATACATATTAGTTAAAAATAAGTGTTGTTTATGTTTAAACTAAATTATGATTAAAAACAATTTTGGATCTAGTGTTAAAGATATGATTTTTTGACAAAATTGACTCGTCAATTACAGCCCAAATACGTGTATATATTTTTTTATATATTAATAGAAGGTAAACGACCAAACTGCTCACCAGATGGTTGATTACCGTCGCCGATATCAAGCGACTACGGGTTTTGGAGATGCATCGCCGTTTTTTAAGGAAAGAGCTCATTACTTAAGTCACCAATACGTATTCTAATAAAAAATATATATTTCCCTTTCGACTTTGGAAAAATTTGAATTTTCCAGACATTCTGGAAGGCTGCCTGTTCATGTATCCTCCAAACTACGGCTCAATAGCCGGAAAGAGTTATTTAGATACTGTAGAACTTCATGACGACAGGTTTACTTGCAACGCAGCAGGGGGAACCAAGGTAACAATTTTTTTTTCTGCACAGCATATGCGGATCATAAAACTATCGATAACTGTGCTTTATTAAAAACAAAGTTATATATACGTTATTAAATATATTTACTTTATACTAGTACGTCTTAACAATTTCAAGAAAGTAATAGGTACGCCAAGTGATTCTAATACGCAAAGTCACGGGCGCAAGCTAAGCGTTGTAATTATGTATGTACGTCTTGAAGGACACTTTTTTTAATTAAAACGGGAATAAAAATGTTCTGAGTTACGATCCTACTGAGGTACGAATACAAAAGTTTTTTTTTAAATATTGATGTTTTTGGTAAAAATAGGTAACTAATTCATTATTTATTGCCAAAGAGTTATTTGTAATCAACCTCTTTAGCTTATATCGGGGATAGATCATCTAAATTCAAATGATATTTATCTTTTTGCAAACAGGGTCTTTATTGGTATCCACAATGGATGGGTGCAATGCCACATCACCCTTATTCGCCTCTTGGTGAAGACAAAGGTAGTTTCGACCCACCCGGGGCTTTTTACCCGCATCAGAACTATGACATGGAGGACGCCGATACTGATATTTAGAGACTGTATGAAAATAAACTCCCCGTATTCTGTCGTGAATTAATTTTGGTTCTACTTTCGTGATTTGTCTATTTTTATTTATCGTTTAGACAATTTTTTTATAGTCTGATTTAAATCACGACTCGGAAATACGGGCCTAAGTTATTATTTTATTGTTCGTAATACGTCATCGATTTAATCTTTTTTTATCTATTTCCAAAATATAGGCTGCATTCATCAAAAAATAAGCTAATGATGTAACACATTTACTGTCTAATATTTTACCGTAAATATTTTGCAAATTCTAACAGTTTTGATACACTCAATTAACATAATCGCTGTCAGTTCTTTGGGAACACAACACTGACAAATTCAATAAAATACTATTAATTTATTATCTATCATACTATTAAATATGTAATTAATAAATTATAATTAAAAACTGGATGTTATAAATATATTTATAAACAAAAATAATATACATAATTTATTAATGTAAATGAATTGAAGAGCACTTCAGTATGTATAACAATATTTCTAGATATAACTTTCCAAAAACCGCCTCTCGACTTTGCTTCCCCGTGGCAAAACAAAAAATGCAGGCGTACCAGCTTTCAATTCAAAATACTTCAGCAATAACAAATCGCCAAGATTTTTTGATGGGTCCACGATATGTGGCATTTTATCGTAACCTTCAAAATAGACATTTATTTTCCCCACACTGTATTTATTTTCTTCATCCCAAGGCGCAGGGAATAATTGATCCAATTGGTTAACTAAAGGTATGTGTTCGGGACAGCCCTTTATAAAGTCTGTCATCTGATATTCAGGGTATAGTAACAATAATGGCCATTTAAGTACGCCGTCTTCTATATGTACTATAGCATCCTGTGCTCCCGGTAAACTTGGTTCCAATTTTGATAAATCTATATCTTCTTCGTCATCACAATTTGAAATTTTAATGCCTCTTTCAATAATTGCTTTAACTATCGAGTCTTTTTGTTCTTCTTTTTTCTTTTCTCTTCTGTCCTTCTTTCGTGCATCTCTTTCCTGTAGGAGTTTCTTCTTTTTTGCTGTATTAAGCAGTTCTGCTACATCATTATCTTTTGATTTTTCTAATAATGTTTGACAGTGTTCAACACATTTACCATACATGGCCACTTCAAATGCTGCTTTTGCAGCACGAAGTCTTGCTTTACAATGATCTGGGCTGTATGACAAAGCTCTTTCGCTATCAAAAAGTGCTGATCTATAATTCTTTAAATGCCAATGTGAGGCTGCTCTATTATTATAAAGGCTTGCATTTATTTCTGCATTATCAGATCTTACTTTTATTCCTTCAGTGTACCTGAAAAATAACAATATTTAATGCATAAGAAAAATATAGAATAAAAGAGACTATGACAAGAATGTTTACAATATTATTTTAAAACTAGCTGACCCAGCAAACATTGTTTTGCCACCTAAATATTTTGCGATTAAAAATTAGGGGTTGATCGTAGAAGAGTGAAATTTGAGGATTGTATGTAT
>JAOSYY010024817.1:0-11632 GCA_025727935.1 Hebomoia glaucippe | reverse complement strand
ATAAAAATAGTATAAAAAACCTAATCTGGAAAACCACCAGCAGCGGAGCTTGGCCCAAGCTACCGATGGTGAGGGCCACAGAGAAAGAAACCTTCTGGCAATACTTGCTGTGTCTAGGAGTACTGCCTTTTGCATCTGTCCCTTGATGCAACTATCTAGCGAGAGACTTTTTAGATGTTGGTCAAGACTCTTCGCTCTGAGATATTATACATAGTATTATATTTGTAATTATAAGTTTTCAAAATATTTTCAGCATTCAAAACATGCCAGTGACGGGCGCCAAAAGCAGCGTGATCAGCAACGGCATCGCCGAGTAAACGCGCCCCAATATACCTACTAAAGCAATAATATTAACGCAACTAATATACATTTATAATTCACATCATTTCACAATTGTCGTTTTGATCTCGGGCATTGTAACAGTTAGACTATTCGATACTTTTCCTATGTTAAATTGCCACTGCAAATAAATTTAATTCCATATCTCGGTAACAGTTCTCACAAATTGAGCATAATATCGTACACTATCCTTATCTGATATTCGAATGTTTAACAGAGCGAATGAGTTGAAGATCTTTGACGTAACTGATAGGTTATGTTTAAAATAGTTTATTCCTAGTGATATGGCACTTTGTGCAGCTTTGACATTAAGGTTCTAGCGTTAAAAAAATTATATATTAGATATTAATTAGATAAAATCGAAGCAGTTTAGCCAAAGTTATTTGGGAACCGGCAGAAACTAATATAGATCGGAGTGGGTACTTCGAGGAGTTCAAATGAGGATATGAAGTGTCCACTCCGTTAAAGTGTTGTGGTCGGTGTTCGTGTTGCATCATGCGGCCATGGTGACGCGTAGCTTAGCAAAGCGCTGACGCCCCACTCCAAGCGTACGGGCCTCGTTTCATAGAACCACAGGTTACGGTCGTTGGCAGTCAATCTACCCGCATTTACACTAATTTTGCAAATGTCCTCAATATGCACATTCAAATGATTCACAGAAAAGTGATAACAGCGATATAACGTTAATATCGGAGGTTTAAACTTCTGAAGCTATATTTTATTTCAATTTTGCAGGAAGGTAACGATTTTATGATCATTTTATTATATATATGTATATATTACAAAAGTGGAATTGGTAATGAATTCTATTATCACTTGTAATGGAAATTTTATCCTGCGATTAATCACTGTGTTGTATTAATTTAATCTATGGCCGGTCTAGATGTGACTATGATAAATTTAGGTTTAAGACTTATCAAAATTGTTTCTTCCTTTCCAAATAAAATGTTGGCATTTTGATAATTCTTAAGTGTACATAGCAAATAGTCACGTTTTTTATTATTTGCTTCAGTCATTTCAATACGACAGTACAATAAGTACGAAAAAGTCAAAGGTATTTTGCAAGATTGCTACATGAATTATATAACTGAATTTGTAATTATTGAAATTACAAACTCAATACGGGCTTGTGTATTGACTGCAAAGTAGACTTCGATTATAATAATATGAAAGAGGGCCCCAGTTCCGGTGAAAGTTCTCGGCCGGTCACGACGCGGAGTGTGGCGATTAGCCGTTTGGCCTCGATTTTTATCCATGACCCTACGCTATGAAATGTGTAATTATAGAATTAAGTAATTATCATTTATAAACACCTGATTTACGCTCTTCATTGTCTTAAGTTCTAAGATTAGTTCGGTGAAAGATGGATATTGCCATAAGTACTGAAGTTTGTTTGACTGTCATATCATATTGGCTAAAATTGTTTATAGTTCAATGCTGTGATGCGAATTTCAGATATAAAGTCAATAAACGATTAATTTTAAAATTTTACTACTGTGACTCGATAAATTTTATGTATGATTTTAAGTCTGGTCGAGGCAATTTCTCGGGCGATCCTTCGATGGTATGAGAGGTTTGAAGTAATCTTATTGTGTTCTCTTAACGTTAGTATAAATGGTTTTGCGCGTAAATATGTGCTTTATCTACACTTGATCGGTTGTTATATTTTATTTATTTAGATTAGCTCCTGTTTAAGCGAAGGGACCCGATCATTTGTAAGTAAACGATTGTACATTTCATTGTAATGGGTCCGTTATGTTGTAGGATGCTTGTGATTCTTTGTAAAAGCGCTCTATGCAATTGTTCTATTGAAACGACTTAAATCGAGGCCATCAAAATAATTTCTTCATGTTGAATGTTGCACAAGTAACAAAGCATAAAGAAATTCACAATTGTTATATTTAACTAAGAAACGCCATAGGGGCATTAAGTTTTTTTTATTTATTTTACGTTCTAAGTTACTAATATTTTATAGTATATATACGAGGGGAAAAGGTCCCAACTGAATTCGTACTGTTAGCAGTGTAAACAAAAGCGATACATTAAAAATATATTTAAAATTATTGTTGTTTTATTTGTATACGGCTAAAGCGGTATTGACGTGCTCCTTTGATTAAGTAGAAAATAAACTGCCAAAACGGGGTCGATAATCGCCTGTGTTAATATCCCTATTAAATAATATATATATATATATAGACGACTCGGTCACGCGTTGTAGTGGCTAAAGTTTTAGTTATATTAAATTGGTAATTATACAAGCATTTTTATTATTATTGAAAGTTTTGGCTTTTAAGACAGCGCCATCTATTGAATACCTACTCAATTTAGTAAAAGATAGTTGTGACTCAAATATAATAATATTGCGACATTAAATGGATAAATTAAGTATCCTATCTTTTAAGTTGAAGCATAGCACTCATTTTAAAGAAAAAAATACAACATCGGTTCAGGAGTTCATCCCGGACAAACAACGTGACACGTAATTTAAATATATTAGGATATAGTATCATGGTTCCTTTCAAAATATGCATTTTCAAATGTTCTACACAAAATTAATAGGTCGACCGCACATCCTTAAATGTCATGAAGCTGAGTATCTACCTATCAGTGATTGGTCTTCAATTCGTTTCACGTTCCCACTTATTCATAACTTATTTTTGAATTGACAAAAGCTGTTTTTATGTACATTCCTCGATTCATAGGTGAAATTAATTCATATTATAATAAAAACAAAGTTTATTTAATAAAAAAATAGTAATGCGTAACAATATCACCAGTCTCTTGAGGACCCGAGGTAATCATCAGATGTGTGTTCACTTTATTTACATAATACTATTGCGATCTCGTGGTAAACTAATACTTTGTTTTGTTTTCAATATGGCAGTGGGTTTATTTCTCAAAGTTCAGGCCGAGCGACTGTGTCATGAAGCACAGAATATCGGTGTGTTCTTCGATCTGAAACAAAAATTACAGCAAAATCTCAGATTATTTTATAACGCCCTGGTTAATAATGAAGTGTTTATGCCGTCAAAATAACAGTGTCTTTATGAACATCAAACAATATATATAACGGGTGTTAGAGGACCGCTTCCGAAAACGAAGACAGATGCTAGTACACATCTCACCTTCGACGATCCGATGGAAAAAAATCGAACCGGACTAAAAAAAATATTTTAAAACGTTTCATTAGCCTTATTTCGCTCCAATTTGTTAGTCCAGCTGTTTTTGTTATCATGTTTAATTGGTGGTTCTTTTTTTTAGTAAAGTATCTTTTATGAAACCATTGTTTCATTTAGCTGCACCAACATGATGGAGCGTAAATAATTCTAATACAACGTTTGAAAAATACGATTTATTTTTAGGCAGGATCGATTTTTTTCCGTAACATCAAATGTGTCATGAGTACTATAATCTGTCTTCGATTTCGGGAGCGGTCCCGTAACCTGTATACAGTTATTGTATCAGAAAAACATTTTTTTTTTATTTCTTATTCATTCGTTTGCTCGGCCAATCTTCACTGGCAAGTATAGCTGTTATAGAGTAACAGATTACTTTTATTTAATCATCGTCTTTCGTCTGCGTTACTTAAGATATGTGGCGATGCTTATGGTATTCTCATGGACGAGAGTAAAAACTAAATTTATATATTAGAACGGCTGTGATCATATGTCAATTTATTCAGATTACTGCCAGTTAAAGAAAAAACTAGAACTCTTAAACCGGTACTTGTACTCACCCAGTATAACCAATAAATGTATACGGTTTCGTTAAAAAATATTAAATAGCTAGTACTTGTAGTCACCTAGCAGAACGAATAAATGTATTAGGTTTCGTTAGTATAGCATTTAAACTTACAATTTTAGCGGTGGGTTTGCCGCCACCGTGGCCCGCCTTGGTGTCGATGCGGGCGAGCAGCGGACGGCGCTGCATTGTGCCGCGCGCCGCGTGCTGCAGCGCCGCGATGTATTTGAGCGAGTGCAAAGGCACCACGCGGTCATCGTGGTCCGCCGTCAGTACTAACGTCGCGGGGTACTCTGCACGGCTCACTGCAATACATAGACAAATCCAAATAAATAAGAAGAGTTCCGACATTTCAAGCTGAACCATGTCAATTCAGTGAGAACTGCCAAACTTATAAGTACAGGTTTATATTAAAAATGTATTCAAATGTTGTATATTAAAAACCTGTAAACGATGTCCAGCCCGGAAAGAAATAAATTTGAATCGTTTCAACCGTATAAGAGTTATGTTACGGATTTGTTTACAATTGTATATTTATTGCAGTGCAGAAAAACCAATTATGGTTTATAGTACACTTTAGTATTTAAGCATCTTTTTAATGTTGTAATAAGTAAAAAAAAAAAAAATTAATAATAGAGACAACATGTCACTATGTACAGATCTGATACTTTCTCGCCGTCAATTATATAATTAGAGCTGCTTGATTTTGAGTGATAAATACTAAAATACAGTTTAAAAGAGTTCTAAAAATACTGTAGAAGTTGCGAAAATTAACTAACCGTTATCGGGCGATTGAATGTTATGAAGCGGCGAGTACTTGAGCAGGTTGTCGAAGTGCGTCTTGTTATCGGAACTGCCGTAGTCAGACACCCACGCGTGACCGATCGTGAACTTTTGGAATCGTAACATGTCCAGTACACTACAATCAATCATTAATATTTAGAATAATAAGTATCTGTTATAGAAATGCTAAAAACCTAAAATTAAACATAGTTTATATAAAAAGAAACCATCAATCATTTTATAAACCATAATTATAAAAATTAATTTAAAATGGCTCTCCCGTAATGTCAAAATAGTTTCGTTGTTTTACATGAAGACCATTAGAACCAAAAAGGTTTGTATCTTAAAGAAATACTAGCAGCTTACTCACCCGACCTGCACGATAGCGGCGCCGTAGAGGTCTGGCCTCTGGTTGATGCAGGCGGCAACGAGTAGGCCTCCGTTGGAGCCGCCTTGCGCCGTCGTGAGAGCCGGTCGGGTGTAGCCATGCGCCTGGAGGTACTCCGCCGCGGCCTGGAAGTCGTCAAACACGTTCTGCTTGTTCAACAGCCGACCCGCGTTATGCCAGCGTTCGCCGTACTCACTGCAACATTACATACGATTACGTGTATTTATCGTCCGAACCGAAGGACCAATATCTATTAGTAAGACCAATCTATCTGTTATAAAAGTTTTCAAACAATTTCCTGGAAATCTAACTGTAGTTACAATTTTGTTAATTTAAATATATTTATGTAATTAATTAAGTCTAGCATAGGAATTTGCGTTTAATTGTTTCGGTATGTGAGTACCTAATTAATTAAGAAGTTAACTGACAAAATTGGGTGATTAAATTACTAAGGAATGAAAGGCGAGTTAACAACATGAACGGTGTATTTGCGACTGTTGAATATTTGTTCAGTCTAACATGTGTCGACGGACGCAGCCGTCCCAAGTGTTTTCATAAAAACTATAATAAACACGTCACAGAGTTGAGACCGGAATGTGTATCCCTACAATTATATTTCGTTTTAGTAATCTTACAACGTTTTATAGATAGTCTATGGTTATATAAAAATAATAAACGTTACTGACCCGCCGCCACGAATGTTGGGAATGGCAAGGACACCATTAAAATGCTGCATGAACACTAGCCGTGTGACGCTAAAGCTAGGCTGAACGTTTATGTTGAAGCCTCCATAACCGTAAACTAACGATGGGTTGTTGCCATCTAATTGTAGGCCCTGGAAAATTAGTATATGTATATAAAATTGAATTATATACGTTTTGTGAGGATCCTAAAACAGTTCAAGTGAAATTGATTAAATTATCAATGAATTTTTAGATGTATTCATCGTGTCATCTCGTTTGAATCAAGTTTGTTTTGTGTAGAACTAAAAATAGTATCTAAGCTGAATTGTAGATGCAAGTCATTTCTGTCGTGTCTGAATTTTTGACTATATGTTACGAGATTTTGCAGTCACTACTACACTTATAAAATATTATAAAGATGAAGAGTTTGTTCAAACGCGTTAATCTCAGGAACCGCTTGTGCGATTTGAAAAATTCATTCAGTGTTGTACATTTATCGAGGAAAGCTATTTTATATTTTCAAAAACAAATGGGGAACTTTACTAAAAGTCCAATAATGTAACTCAAGGTCTAAAAATCGAAATGAACGCGAGCGAATACTGTTTTAAATACTTATTTCAAAATTTACATACCTTTTTATGAACTATAAACATAGGAACTTTAGTGCCGTCTTTACTCGAGTAAAATACTTGCTTAGCCTCATATTGGGACGGATCAAATCCTTTCACACTAACTTCTCTAAATACCTGTAAAAGAATATTTTAGACATACATAACACAACGGTAATTTTTTTTATATATTATAAAGGATCCTAAATATTTTTCATTTATAGGAAATAAATACCAGATCGATCGTACAAAAACGTGTTTATCGTGTGTTATGGACAAAATTTTATCGAATTTAAGTTGATAATGTAATCAACAATATTTAATGTACATTCTGTTAGTTTAATTTGTATTTTTATTAATTCAAATGTATGCTGAAAATGGCACGCAAAGCATAAACTATAAAACTTACTGTTGGCTTATAGGGTTGTTTCTTGAAATCTACATGGTAGATGATGCCTGGCGTAAGGAAGGACATGAAATGATAGAAGATTTCATTCTGCTCCTTCTTCCCCGAGAACCCTACAACGGAGCCTACGTCCAGGTTGAATTCCTGGATCAGCTGACCGTCACCCATATTGTGCAATTGAAGAACACTCTGCAATATTTTAAAAAACCTTATTTGAAATACCTAAACTTCAATCTAATTAGAGTATAATATATAATTATAATTAGAGATGAAGAATAATTTAAATAAAAATAAATAGGTCGGCAACACATATAGCATAATTAATAATAAATTATACATTCTATTATATCTTAATATATATAAATTACGTGTCAGGTTTTTTGTCCGGGATGAACTCCCAAAATTACTGAACCGATTTTAACGTATTTTTCTTTAAAATGAGTGCTACGCTCCAACTTAAGAGATAGGATTGCATATTTATCAATTTATAGTCGCAATATTATTTTACTGTGAATTATTAGTTGTATATTTGAGAGTCATAATTATCTTTTAGCTCCAAACGATTCTAGCAGATGTCAATATTTGTTGACTGAATTGAATAGATGTTCAATAGATGGCACTGCGTTAAAAGCACAAACGTTTGAATAATAATAATGCTTACAAATTACAATTTAATATAACAAAAACCTTAGCCACAGCGACGCGTGGCCGGGCCATCTAGTATTATATAAACTAATGCCACTAGGATCAAATTTGCGACTAAGAACTTGACAAATTATGTTAATCGGCAGTTTTGTATATAATACTAGAACAGACATAGAAGTATGTCTGCCCCTTGCCCGATATAAACTAGCAATTAGTTTATTTTACCTTAACATCTCTGACATAGTGTATGACAAGCTTGTCATTATCTACTGCTGAAGCCCAGTCCAGTACATCGGTGGGGTGTTCCTGAAATCATCATTACAATTATGACTCCTAAATTTAATTTGGTAAATATGTTGGTCAGTTTCACTCGTGTAATTTTTTAAATATATTAAAACCGATTACGTGAATAGTATAAAATTGAAAATTTCCAGATAAATGTTATAGAAGACGTCGATATGTTAGCGCCATATTGTAGCGGTAAGAAAGGGCTGAAGTTAAAACCTTTTTTGGGATAATATACAGTGAGCTTATCTTGATGGTTCTTAAACAGTGTTGATGTTTAGTAATAACTTATAAACATCAATTTTTAAATACAAACATAAGGTTTAATTATTAAATATAATTCGTTATTGTCTAAATTTTTCCTTCAAACGTATTTAAACCAAGTTCTTCGTCGTTCTTTCACTAACACTAACTGGTTATATCTTTAAGGCGTATTTTTTTTAATTGAGACGAGTTCACACAATGTATGGTAATTCTGAAAATTTATTGTTAAGAACTTACAGGTATTAGCGTCTGCCATTTGTCTTCTGCTGGCTCTTTGAGATCGATCTTGATGAGCCGGTAATTTGGCGCGTTCTTATTCGTACGGAAAATGCATACGGAGCCCTCGTTCGTTACGTACTGAAATAAGAATAATTTATTTAGAAAAATCGAAGCTTATGACTACAATTCTTTCAAATTTATTTTTATGATGTCGGCACTAGTGGTTTCACACAGACAATGAAATAAATCAAAATCAGTTCAGCCGTTGGAAGACCACACAACACACACCAACATCAATAGGACGTTGCTTTGACAGTGACGTCTCAAAAATTCTTTCTTCATTGTTTGAAAGAGATAAATTGTTATATAAATACCTATATTAAAAATTTGACCAGAATACAAGTTTTATATATACAGTATGTAGGTTAATTTCCATTGACATATTATTAAATACCAATACTCTAGTTAATATTTATTTTCAAAGCGGAGCAGAGATATATATGAATTAATTATATAAGTGTATTCCTAACGCGTATAAAGAGCGCGCGTGATTAAAGTAACATCTTAAGAATTTGTTAAACGTGTTATCTATAATGTATCTCAAGAACACGCACGTAACGTACGTGATAATTTCACGTACGCAAGTAGAAATCTTACCTCATAATCCGCTTCGAAGTTGTGTACAATTTGAGTGAGGGGCAAAGGGCCATCTATCTCGGGATGCTTGTGTAGGTCTGCGAAGAACAGCAGGTTGTCGCGACAGTCCCGTACCGGACTCACGAGGAGATAGCGTCCGCAATCACTCACTTCAGCGCCGCTGTTGCAAGAATTTTTTAAATCTAATATATAAAACTCTCGTGTCACAATGTTCGTTCCCATACACCTCCGTAACGGATAGGCCGATTATTATGAAACTTTATATGCATATTCAGTAGATCTGAGAATCGGCTACTAACTCCTTGCATCCTCCTATACTATAAGGGTTGTCCACCCCTAAAATTATCTTTTTTATTTAAAAAAAAAAAATCCATTTTCCTGTGATAAATCATATAAAAATACATACAACCTAAAATTTTCACCCCTCAACAATCAACCCCTATTTTTCATCGCAAAATATTTAAGTGGCAAAGCGAAGTTTGTTGGGTCGGCTAGTGGTCACATAGAATAATACTTTACGGCATAAACTTCCTATTAGAGAATCGGCTTGGTACTTGGTGATATGATTTTAGCCATTTAAATGTTGATTAATGATGACGTAAGATTAACTCCACCGTATAAAAATTAATTATGTATTTTGCACCTAGCTTTTTGAATTAATAAGAATATTCAAGTAGTATAGTTTAATTTAATTTTGACACCGTGTTTCCGATTACAATCCTGTGTATAACGACAAATGTCCTTATAATATTTCGTGATTTTTCCATTTGTGGTACGTCTGAATATTATTTTTAGTATAATCCAATTCTAAACTATATTCTATGTTTTAATTAAACTTTGCTAGTTCTAATCTAATCTACAATGATCTTTCATGTCACGATATATCTCATACTACACTCTTAGAAATGTAACTTATCTTAAAATAGGACACCTACGCACGGTTATCTTCGTTTCTATTCCGTGTATTACTGTCACTGCCGATGAGAAATTGTAATACAATAGAATTATACAACATATATCCTAAAGATATAGATATAGATAAAGAAATAATAAGAAAAATAAAACACTAGCAATCAGAAATAGCCTTTTGTAGCGTATCTGTTTGGTTCTAAAATTAGGCAAAACCAACTCATCCTGCTTCATAAAAAAAATTCACTCCGCCAAAACGCTCGATTATTTAATACATCTTAATCCTTTTCTGTGGTGCTTTTAAAATGTAATCAGTCTCCAATAAATTATGTATTTTTGTGTATACGTTACGCTATACGCCTTATGACATCCGAAGGCCTTCAAGAGGTCTTTTAGATCTCCTAACGCGATACATTTACAGCATTAGACGATTTAAAGGACTTTTTGCTTAAGCTCTCCAACGAGCTCAAAAAGGGTTTCAGTTGCGCTGTCGGCCTATGATAGTATGTACTCACATCCTCCACAATGGTTCTTCAGGAAATTCTACTACGACCACGTCGCTCTCCTGCGGCGTGTTCAGACGGTGGTAGCAGAGTTTCTGGTCACGATTAACCTCCGTCTCGGAGCCATCAGTCTTTCCCGTTTGCTCAGGATAACGCTGCGACAATTTTCTATATTTATACCTTTATTTTTTAAAACTACCCGCATTTTACAGTTTTCATAATTTAATGGGACACTTAAGAGTCTTTAATAGTAGTGTGGCACCGCGGCTTTACCCGTGTCAATTTTATTTAAATTTTAAATTTCAAAAATAATACTGAAAATTGTGATAGGAGTATCTAACGATTATTCTATTCCTAATATGATAGGAAGGCAAACAAGCATACAATTTAAATGATGGTAAGCGATTTCTATCGCCCATGGACACCTCTAAGACCAGGAAATCTCGGAGACGCGTTGCCAACCTTAAGACTATCCATATAACATCATTTATTAATTTGTGACGTTCTGCTGCTGGCCTTGTTTTTGTCGAGTATTCGAAATATAAGCGCCCAGATTACTCCTTATGACGACTTACTAACCTAACCTCCTAATGGAAGTGCTGTCAAAATTGCCCCAGCCATTTCAGAAACAAACAGATAGACAAATATTTACTATTGTTTCTCTACCAATAAAATTCAAACTCACCGAATAAAATAATCCTTTGTGATCTTTCGTCCATGACATTGACGCGAATTTCACCTTTTTTAGTACTTCTGGATAGTCCTCACCTATAAAACAGACGACATACATAAAATTTATTTTGTTATTCCCGGCACAGGGTTGTAAGCATCTAACATATTTCCGTCGAGGAAATCCTTCGATTGTATGTAAATAATAACACGATCAGTCGATAGGGAACTTATTACGTACGTTTATCAATCAAGACCTTGTCCGTACAATAGTTAATGTTAAAACTGTAATTGCCAATAAATAATATGATGATGTATTATTAATAGAATGTTTTATTTTTATTATTATAGACAAATTATATACAATAATTTATTACTAGTGTGTTCCAACGGTTCAAAGATAACGTTAGTTTCTTTTATTTAAGATAGAAAATTAGTGTATACAGGTTGTTTGAAGACTGCTCCCGAAAACTAAGACAGGTGATAGTACTAATGACACCTTTGATGAAGGGACGGAATAAAATTCGATCCTG
>JAOSYY010024816.1:0-11632 GCA_025727935.1 Hebomoia glaucippe | reverse complement strand
TGTATGTATTTTTATATGCTGTATCTTAAAAAAATGAAAAAAAAAATTCGTCCAAAAATTAAAAAAAAAATTTAAGGATGAACAACCCTTATCACTTAGGGGGATGAAAAATAGATGTTGTCCGATTCTCAGGCCTACTGAATAACTTGAACTTTTAAATGCCCTATTTCGTTTTTCTTTAAAATAGTTTACCATGTACTAGGTCACTCTCAATCCTCGAATCCCGTTAACGTAGCTACAAGTATTACTTCAATAAATATTTCATTTTAAAAACGTATTTTGTCGATACCGCGTAACATATGCCTAAATAATATTTATATTAAATGCCTATATTTGTTCGGTCCACGAAATATACGAGTAGACTTGGAAATGTTAAGTATTTCTCAATTTGACATTGGTATTAATTCGTAAGACCGCTAATGATTGCGTAAAACTTGACTATGTATTCTAATTCGATTATTTAAGTTTCATTAAGTGTACATTTCGTTGACAACTGATATTTGTATATTCATGATGATCAAGATAGACGCTAGTTTCGAGTTAATGATGAAATATCGAATTAACTTTTCTCCTACCTATTTCGCGCAAATAGTAAATAAAACGGAATACAGTCAGACTAATAAGATTAGAAAGTTCATTGGGATTGTGGAAAGCACTTAGTTCGCTATTGACAAGGTCAATTGCGAGCAGCCTCCTTTACAATACAGATTCCATTAGACCGATATCGCTTTATTGTACATTTCTCAGATGACGAAGACAGAGAAAATATTTATGGATATCTTTATAAATACGTAAGAAACTAGTCCTGCCCACGAATTATTGTAAACTAAGAGTACACACAAATATGATATTGACATCATATAACTTAAGTTTCAGATAAATAACTTAAGTTGATTCAAACTTTAAAACTTGTCGAAGTATTCTATAACGCTCGCCCGTGGTTTCACCCGGGTCAGTATATGTTTATAAATTATAACCTATGTGTTATTCTGTTATAAGTAATATTTCTATAAAGTATTATTAAAAACCGTTCAGTAGTGATTAAAAAATTCCTTATGTATATATATTAACAAACTTTCGCATTTATAAAGGAAAAGATTGGACTTTTTAAATCTTTTCTTCGAGCTTTAAGTGCCACCTGAGTCATGTCTAGAACTTGTGCTGTACACGTATTTCATCGAGGAAAATAAATATACTAATAGCACTTGTTGGCAGACAGGTTAAAGTACACGGATGTATTCTTACACGCCAATTGAAACTACTGAGATGTCAGCTGAAAAATCAGTGCGAAAACATACACAAATTTTGATTGTGATTCGATCAAATCTTTGTTCAGTTAAAGTTAAGTTGTAATAAACGTCGATTTGTAGTAGAATACTATAAGTTAAATATTAAGAGAGTAAAGTACCCCTAATATGGCATGAAATATTTTATTTTTAATATTGACCATTGTCTTCTAGCCAAAGAGGTGCCAGATACATTATATCACATGACGAAATGGTAAAACCATCATGAAACTTACCACAACAGCCCCTGGTGGTAACTCTTACAACTTTGACGGCGTAATGGCGAAGCAAGTCAACCTGCCACCACGGCGAAGCTTCACGCTGTGTTTCAGTGCATCGCTTGCCATCGTGTTCTGTCGTCTTTTCACCATCGTTACCGTTGCTTGCCGTACCACCTCGGACGGTTGTCGATTGATTCGCTGGTTTTCGAAACGCAACATTCGTACCTATAAACAATACCATAAGTTTTTATTAATCTAAGAAAAATTCGGTTTAACTGAATCATGATTCATTTGTTTTATATTACTATTCTGTATAATACTAGCAGTTCTGACGTTCTCCGTACCACCACAGAATTAAATGTATCAATAACTAAAAACAGTAGAAAAAAAAAAATAATTTCATTACCTTAAAGTTCTTTTAAGAATAAAATAAGAGTATAGAAATTGATTTTGAATGCACCCTATTTGAAAACAGTTTTATATGGGAAAATATAAGTTTATTTATATATTTGTATCTTATTGCATTGCAACTATCAAGTAATATTTAAAAAATATAAAACTACTTGGTATATAATCATTTTAATGTATCGATGTTTTCATTTTATAATGTCACTTAATCAAAGAGCACGTTTTTTAATAATTTTACGATTGACCGCAAATTTCCTATACTCTACATATAAATTTGCCAATTTACATAATTAAACGCTATCCGACTCAGGCATTTATATAAAAATTGGTTTAAATGAGCGATTCCTGTCGCCCATGGACACCTCCTCACAGCCTTACCTCCACCTCAAAGCCTTAGCCGTATTTACATCACTTTAAATTGCCTGCCATTTATAAAATTAAGTTTGTCAGCTTACCACAGAACGGGGCGTCTCCTTTCCAGTCCCCTCTTAGCGTGCATTCCCTTTGATAACCGCCGAAGAGTTCATAGCCTTCGTCACATTCGTATGTAGCTATTGTTCCTGGTACAATTTCACCATCGTTTGATAAAGACACCCTCGCATTTGGTGGTACAGCTGGGTGACCGCAATGCCTTTCACCTATAAAAATAAAAATCCACTATTAAAATAAAATGCGTTAACATTTATATTAACAGGTCTATAGGAACGGTAATATTCAGACAAAATAATATATTAAAAGAAATAAACTTGGTTTTGTGTTTGATTATGATTCAATATATATCTAGTGTTAAAATAAGATTGTTACACACATCCAACAACAAATTTATGTATGAGTAGCATTAGATAATAATCATTGATTTTCTTTTCGTTACCCAACCGAATGCAAGTAAAATTTTAATGAGATATAAAATAAGTCTATCGGTATGTGTGCGCGGGGGTTTCGGAACAATTACATAATATTTTGCATTTGTATAGCCTATGGGTAAGGTTCCAATGAACGATTTGTAGTCATGACGTGCATTGCCTTTGGCAATCATGTTTCCCAAAATGATTGTATACAAAATAATGTTATATTATCATCTGAAATTTAAACCTAGATACTAGCTGACCCAGTTGTTTTGCCACGCAAATATATCGCGATTTAAAAATACAGATTGATTGTGGGGGTAATTTGGGGTTGTTATGTATTTTTTAATGCTTCATTACAACAAATTAAAAAAATGTGCCAATAAATAAATGTTAGGGTGGACAATCTTATCACTCAGGGGTATGAAAAATTTTGCCTTTTCTCAGACTTACTGGATCTGCATATAAAATTTCATGAAAATCGATCAAACTGTTTCAGAGGAGTATGGTAACTAACATTGTGATACTAGAATTTTCTATATCAGATATATTATTTATAGAAATTTAAGAATTAGAAAGACACTATTAAGAAAGCAAACATTTTTATTTTATTACGCTATAATGATTGAAAATAATTGAATTACAATTACGTAATAACTAAACTTACTTAATATTCTAATCAAGTTTTTTACTTCGTATTTTCTTTCGTAAAAGATATTGAATGTGACCAACTTAGAGCGACATCGATTGCATTAGTCTTGTAGTTTGAAAAACGATTCTTATCACGATTACTAATAATTGTGATCTTTTTATATATTTATATAAACATTAGTGGTAATACATTATTGAGATACTGTAACTTGTAAGTTGTAACGGATGTCAAAAAGAATGGGGTCAGCGGTTCATTCTTTTTAAGACCGACTTACGCTACATCTCATAACTATCCGTGACCAATTTGAAACCAACCGCGGTTAAAGACCCATTTCACAAGAAATTACACAGTAAACTACGTGAGGCTTTAATATAATATAATTTTTCAAACCATTTCACATTTGTTAAGATTTTCTTTCAGTAATTTTGGATGTTAAAGAAATCACGCTACGTTATGACAGATATTTAGAAGAGGCGGGTAAAAGTTTTATATATCTAATTAAAAGTCTTAATACGCATGCTTAGTTAATTTCTCATGACACACTTGCTTAATTCATTATATAATACAGTTTTGTAATCTACTTACAGTTACATATGCATCGATATTCGTGCAGCAGGGAATTAGCCCCCATGAGAGTTACATTGAAATTCCAAAGGAATAAAGTTACAGCATTCGAAACTATGACAAGTCAAGTATATAAAAAACTCGCCTTAACAATAAATAGGACATTTACAATAACAACGCAAAAACATGAATACATTAGATACGCCTACTGGACTTTAATAACTAAATAATACCTTTATTATGTAAGCTTCTTTCAATAAAAACTCCAGCACAGTTCAATGTTGTTTTTCTTCTTGTTAAATCCTATTTAAAAGTAGCTATTATTTTCATTGCGAATTCTTGTCTTGAGATAGACTTTGTACAATATTTACTTACGTTTATTTTAAAACTCGCCCACGGCGCCTTAAATAGAAACCACTGGCGTTTTCCGCCTATCAAAGATAAGACAACTGGTCTTACTTCCATTGTTCCTCTATAGCTATGACGTTTGATGGAAATACTATTGAGCATCATATCATACTTTGATGGGACTATTTTATTTTTTAGATAGGAGACACACGATTACGTCCTCATTACGGTCGAAACGTGAGACGCGTTACCAGCCTTTGAAGTAGGCATATGTTTAAAAAATAATACACCAAGAAGTAGCGCGTTGTAAAAATTTGTGATAACAGCTGATTTCACAAAGCGTGCGTGATAACAAGTGCACAAGAAAGCGCGCAGTTGTGCAAAGTCAGATACTGAAATGGTCAGAGCGGCATGTAACATGTTACCTCGTTGAATGGATGAAAAATTCAGCGGTCGGGGTTAATCGAAATAATTCCTCGGAACAGTTTATGTAGTAAATGCGTTAAAAAATGCAGAAAGACCCAACAACTCTGCGTATTGCCAAAAGATCAAATCGATTTGTGCGATTCCTCTCGTCGACCATTCACCTATCTGAATACTAATATATTATTTATTTCAAAATAAATTTTCAACAACAATCATATTTATTAACATAAATGAGGATTATAGAACTTGATGTTATGGTTGACTCGAAGGTTTATATTTAGCTCTCGCTGGTTGTTTGCAGTGAAATTTATTTAGCTTATAGAATTTTACTTTGATTTCAGAGATGGCTCGGAGCGGAGCGAAGCCGATAACGGAAATCAACCGGAATAAAATGGAAACAAATTTAAGGCTGTGGTAGACTTTATAATAACTTGCGACTGTTATTTAATAATCCATACTGTGACGTTAGTGAACATTGAAACACGTGAAATATTTAAAAAAAAATAAAAATATAAAGTCATTAATGTGTGGCCTATAAAAGACGCGAAACGTTGGTATAAGAATTAAACGTAATATTTTACGTCATTAGTAAACACCATTAAATTTATTAAAACAATATCTTACTTCAACACTTCGATTTCAGTCAATGAATTTCGGAATATTCGAAATAAAAATAAAATAAGACCTTAAGATTGTCAACACGTCCATCTACTGATCTTGGAGGAGTCCATGAGCGACAGAAATCGCTTAATATAAGTGAACTGTATGCTCGTTTGCCTTCCTATCGCATAAAACAAAACGAAATAAAAACGTCCCGTACTGCCTGAGGGAAGTATTATTCTAGGAGCTTTTATCATGCTTTTATATATAAACTAGCTGACCCACGCAAATTCGTCTGCGTCACTTAAGAATATACAAATTTGATAATAAAAAGGCTATAGTGAGCTATTGATAGCGCATAAAAATAAATTTTTACGACATAACATTACAAATCTTCGAATTTACTGTACTGGTTTCAAAATCTAAGCGAATAGACAGCGGAAGCAACTTCATGTTGTACTATATAAACATATAAAATATCGAAAACATTAAAATTATATCTAAAGTACAAAAACAAAGTTATCCGTTTCTAAGTAGGTATTAGGTTACTAGTGTGTGGTATTCAGCGCAAGTGGCGAGGTCGAGCCTTTCCTAGTGCGTCTGAGATGCCGCACGCTAACGGTCAACGATTGTTCTAAAGACAAAAACCCATATCACGAAGTGCGTGCCCCACTTGCAAGTGTTAATATGCAGGCTTGTACTCGCAGAGCTTCGGTGACAGAATTTTTTAAATAGATAAGTAAGCATTTCATATGCAAAACTTTATCGAGCTAACTCATAATTTATGGATTCGTATAGTTTTTTCTCTTACGCTACACCGTTATAATTTGGTAAATAGATTTGTCATGTATAGATTTTTTGCCTATTGTTGACTTATTGTAACGAAATATTCACATAAATAACGTTTTATACAAAATAGATTACTTAACATTGTCTTCATCAGTACATGTATTGCAAGATAAAGGATATCTTGATTAATGACTAAATGTTATTATCATTATATTTCATTTAACACCAAACAATATAACTAGGATCTGAGTATGTTATTCGTGTATTTAATCTGTAGAAGAAGTAATTGTGGGAAAACGACTACAATGGACAAAGTTACGCCATTGACGGCTAGCCTTGATAACTCTATCTAAGATCTAGAAATCAAACCTTATATATTTGAATACGTTAAGAATATTCACATTGAAATTAATAAACATATAACGAACGCTTATAGACTAGACAAGAAATGCCAATGCAATTGGTTTGTTGAATTTCATTTTGTGATACATGGTAAGATCATATATTAGTTTCACAACAAAACTAGTTTTATTTTATTGTTTTCGTTATACTAATTAAAAAATAAATTAATGAAGTGACAGAATAACTGCTTCAAAGGAAAATTATGGAAATAGAGCACAAGACTATATCAAGATTCGTTGGAGTCAATTAATACCATTTTTATAAATCTAAATTTAGTACATATGTTTTTGGGTTAAGGGAGGCATATCATTTAAAACTATAGATGTGTTGCGAGCTGCTAACGTACTCATAACATCTATAGTATGTAACATCTATAATGTATCCCTTTTTTCTGTAAAAAAGGTTAACTAATTTAAAAATTTATTATTGATAGCCAAAAGGTAATAATGGAATGTACTGGTTTTTTTAATTAGACTCATTTGAAGTTCTTCCTTTCTGAAAACGAAAACGTTGAAATTCATTAAAGTCACGTCAATAAAATATTCAATACAAAATGCTTTCATTGTTCTGTTACACGTGTCCAAAGTTCAAAGAGGAATTTACACTCCTGTAAATTTCTAGACGTGTATAGTTACATTCCTTCGTGTCGAACATTCCTGCATATCTAGAATTCATACATCTTGCAACGACATTTTAAACATTATATATGTATTTCCATAATAATATCTAATTTATACTAGCTGACCCCGTAACTTCGTCTGCGTTACAAGATTATATACAGACTTTCAATTTATTTTAGGAATAAAAAAAATAATTTCCGATACCGTCAAACACTTGACAGATAGGACCGGTTTGTATGTGAAAATGAAATTGTCGTTTTTAGTTATTTCAATCATTTTTCACTTCTACGAATATTTCAAGATCAAAATCCTTATCGGTCCAGCCTTTCTCCAGTTTTAGTGAGACTAACGAACAGCAGTTAAATATACGTTTAGTTTTCATATAAAAAATGTCCTAAACTTAAGAAGTGAACACCGTTTCAATAGTTTACCAAAAACCCAAAAATAATTAATCACTTTCTAGAAATAAAACGTTAAAGATTTTATATATCATAAATAATGAGATATTCGTTTTCGATAAAACTAAACAGAAAGTGAAACATGTCAATGTTCTAACCTGTGTTTTACGAATACACCTTTGATGTCACACCTAACGCCCCTCAAATGATGTCAACGGCACGACGGAAAACAAATTATAAAATGGCGTTTAAATTACAATGCATTGTGTAAATAAAATATAAATCTTATTCAGTAACTTGTTTAGTTGTCATGAACAACTGATAGAAATTATTAAACTAGACACTCATAGAAATTATTAAAAGAATATCATCATAATAAAATTACATTTATATTTATGTTATAAAGCTCGGGAATCTGTCTATCTTGTTAGTATAAATTAAATTTTCCTCGAAAGCACTGAGGCCCTGAGCCCGCACTAAGTTTTAATAAACCTTTAGCAGAATTGTCTAATAGCAATATTTGTAGTGTAACAATCTTAAATCCTAAGTGGCCGATAACAGATCAATTATTACTTGATCATTACAAATAATTAATAAGGCAAAACAACATTTGCCGGGTCAATAAGTATTATATAATACTAGCTGACACAGCAAATTTCCTTTTGCCACATAAATATATTGTGATTAAAAAGTAGATGATTGAAGAGGGTTGAAAATTTGGGGGTTATTTGTATTTTTATATGCTATATTATAAAAAAAATAGAAAGAAAAAATTCTATCGAAAAAATAAAAAACAGAAAATTTGGGGGTGGACCACCTTTAACATTTTGGGAATGAAAAATAGATGTTATCCGATTTGCAAATCTACTGAATATGCTTATAAAATTTCACACAAATCAGTCGAGCCGTTTCGGAGGAATAAAATTACAAACACCGTGACACGAGAATATTATATATTAGATAATATTATATTTATATTGATAGCTAGGTGTTTTTTTTTCTTTTTATTGCTTCTAAAAAGCTATACAATTTGGTTTCTTATATTTAACACCAGTAAGTGGACAATGATTTGGAGGAGGAGCCGCTAGAGACGCTACTTGATACGTTTCGTGTCGGTTTCCTCCTCCTTTTCTTTATTTATTCGGTGTTTACAATGTGATAGCTAGGTGTTTGATTTACCATTTTTATTTTGTCAATAATAATTGTTTAAGTCATTACATCTATAACTACTTGTTAGATATGGCAAATTGCGGCGGAGATGTATAGAGTAGTCAAGTAATGTATAACAATAGACTCATCAACTAATACTGACTGATAAGCCCGATGTGTGGATTGACAATTGGATCAACTCGGCATTATGCATTACGCATACCATATTAGGATCTGCTTAAATTGTAATTAATTTTCGTTCGTGATCGTATTAAATTTATGTTACTATATCGTATACAGTTTAATATTATAAAAGTTTCAATATACATATACAGAAAATAAAGCAGTATATAAGAGGCTGTTTGTATGTGAAATCGCAGAACTCAAAAACTATTTCACCGATCATCAATAAAAAATTTGTATGTACTTTTTTTACCTAAAATTTTGTTAGGACATTCCCATTGATATTAATATTTTATTTTTATTCTGAATAATGATCACGGTTTTAGCCTATTGGCTATCAAAACTAAGAGGAAGTTTTGGGCGAGAGCGACAGCGCTCGCTGTGGAAATCGCTTATGTGACACAGTCAGTTGAGTAAGTTAACTAATAGAGTGTGTAATCCTACCTAATATTATATATCTAATAGGGATATATTTATATACAATTTTTTATAGTATCACTGTATCTTCTTTAATAACAAATGATTAAGATTTACATATGTGTATTTTAAAGGTCTTGCAAAAGAGTTTATATGAAGAGCAAAGTTTAAGTGGATTACCTACTATCTAGTAGTAATAGTGTACACATCAAACTTTCGTTTTAAAACTCATTGATAATATAAGACTAACTCTTCTGTCCTCAGTCCGAATAAAATACGACTTCATATAAATGTTATTTTTAAGACAATTTTGTAAGTATTTGATAGGGATCAGAATAACAAGAGCTGTGTCTATTAATTATCTTATTAAGGAAAGCAATTTCAGTATAGAAAATAAGTCGTATTCAATGTCGGTACTACCTAGAATTTCCTTCATTCCTATCTGTTTACGTATACACAGGCAAGCTTATAGAAAATCGATCAGTTGAGTTACAGGCGTTTGCAATCTGAATAGTTTCGTGTAACTATTTCCTATTTATGTCTATTCAGTGCAGATCTGTATTGTACAACTAGAGAATAGAATATGTCACTGGGCTCTTAATAGAAAATGTTAAAACCACAGTTCGAGATAATTAATATAGTTTGGAGTGTACCAAATTTATGGAAATATATAAAATATTTTGTTAAATTAAATGTTATTTGACTACTTGACGTTCATTACATAACCGCAATTGCAAAACGTTACGTAATTTTGACCAAACATTTCATTTGATGAGATAAACGAAGATTATAGTAATTAAATTAATCCAGATTAAAAACAAATAGTTATTGTAGTGTATTAAGTTTAACACTTGTAAGAATTTCAAATAAGAGAACTACTAAAAAGAAGTCTTCGACATCACCTGGTTAAGTTTAAATCTGGATTGCTTTACATAACGCCCCAAATGAGCAATCATTAGTAGGTATATATGAAATAGACAAACGTAAATCTTGCTAATCAGCAAACGTAGAGGCTTCCCAGGCTTGGTCGATAATACATTCAGACCTAGAAAATCTATAAAGAAATAAAAAATAAACACGTATAATATATAAAATATATAATACGTGTTTATTCCAATGTTCTTATATAGGAATTCACAATCAGCAACGCTATAAAGCTAAATTTTTGTATGTTATTTTTATTAATACCCCAAGTAATTAACAATTATAAATTTTAATACTCAAAGTGTTTTGTGTCTAAAAATATATTGATTTTTATTACTATATTTATTACAAACTTATAGGCTTTTCTTAAAAACGTCCATAGGTTCAATTGTATATAATAGGCGTTTACTAAAGAAAAAGAGTATTCTAAAATTGCATATTGGTAAAAAGTACTTAAAATTGTAATTTTCATTTTGAAATTAACCTTAGGTACATGTTTCTTTGTATATTACTCGTAATAATCTTCTGTCCATGTCATAATAGAAACGATTATTTAACATAGGTTTTACATTCATTTGAAATACATATAGTTGTACCGTAAACAAATCGAAGCATATAGGTGTATAAACAGATTTGAGCTCAACCGCTTTTCACCGCGTTTGTGTACTGGTGTAGTTGGGCAGAGTGGGGGCGGCTTTATTACCACCCCCAACTGCACGGAACTTAATTTGATACTTTTGCCTCAAACATACCAATAAATTTACTATTAAACATCGCAATATCCGCTGCAGCCATCATTGCAAAATAATTAAAATCTTTATTTCCGTTATTTGCCTATGAATATTCGCATGTGTGTTGAGGGTAAATAATTTGTACGGCAAATATGCGGTCTCTGTGATAGCTATTGAGGAGTATAAATTAATTAGGTATAAATAAATTTCAGGAAATTCAGACCCAACACTGCATTTTACTTTTGATTTGATAGTGTGGTCAAGTTTCATACATATCGATGTTTTGTATTGTCGTAAATTATCAATTATGGGGAACGCCCTAAGGAAAGAACACGCCAAGAATATGTGTAATTGACGAGCGCGAATGAGAGCATTACAGGTAGTAGAGGACGCTAAAGGTGTTTGTTAAGATCTTAACAGGTTCAAATTCGTCGTACCCCTACAGGAAAAAGGCGTGAATTTATATATGTTAATTATCTACTGAATGAGCCGGTAAATACAGAGAGCAAAATGCTTAAAAAAATTGTCGTAATGCGTTGTAGAAGAATCTTGTTAATCGTGATAGGAGCTAGTATACACCTAAGTCTTAAGTTTAACCAACAAACCGAATGTGACTCTAGGTTAAGTCTATTTAAAAACCAAATTGTACACATATTAAATTAATAATGT
>JAOSYY010024813.1:0-11641 GCA_025727935.1 Hebomoia glaucippe | reverse complement strand
TGAATGACGATAATTTTATTATCGACATAGTTCCGGCTGCCGCCGAGAGGTAGCTCTAATTGAAATTTGATAATAAAGTAAGAACTGCTCCCGAAAACGAAGACGGGAGATTATACTAATGACACCTTTGATGAAGGGATGGAAAAAATTGATTGCTGGTTTTTTTCAGTATTTTTATGAAGTTATCGTTTCATTTTAAAATATGACGTTTTAATAGTCAAGATAGAATTCTTTTCCGTCCCATCATCAAAGGTGTCATAACTACTTTCACCTGTTTTCGTTTTCGGGAGCAGTCCAAAACACCCTATATATAAATATATATTTAAATATAACAATAGCAATTACCATCAGCACTACTTCACTCACAGAAAATTCATGTCTATGAGAATAGTACATTTGTTATTATTATTGCCTTATATGAGCGCTTTCTTTTGTAACATAATATTTTCTCTTATTTCGTCCATTTACTTAACGCCATGACAAAGGTAACATCATTATGTGGAAGTCTATAGATAGTGTAAGATATAAAATATAGTCATATTTTATGAAATCTCATTTGGACTTTGGTAACAAAACATTTCTTTCAAATATTTTAATGCAATTTATGTTATTTCTACATCTTTATCGGTCGTCAGAGAATCGGAAGAAGAGCGTTTAATGGGAAATCATAAATTTTTGAGTATCTAGTGATTACCTCGTGGAGGAAATCCATCCGAAATACATTTTGAAGCTTCCTGAAGTTCTCTATACAGAATTTAATTGTATGAAATCTCAGTCTTCAAGCACTTAAATGTTAAAAAGGGCTATAATATATAGCAGATAACTACATATAGTATATAACACATACATACAGTAATAGGCAATAATGGTTTATTCATGTAAAATCTAATACATCTTTGCTTATGTACGTTTAGACGACTCGCAAATTCTAAATTTACAGGTTGTCAAAACCATGCCATTCCTTCGTGGTCGCATTGTCCTCAATATTTTAAGTGAAATAAACTCTCTCTGCTAAACGCTATCATATAAATAATGAACAACTATACAAAAAACATAAATTTATTTCAATACAATTCTCGTCCTTTGCTTATAGACAGGTATACAGTGCTGTTAATAATAATATATTATTTATATAACTTTATTTATGAATATTTAACTCTCAACTATGCGTTTACTCTTAGACTACTTATATGAAAGACAAAGAAATAATAGAAAAGTCAGTCTCGTAGAAGTAATGGAGCTGAAATTTCCTTAACGAAGCGTTTACCTCCATATCCGTCTCACCAGAAAATATTGTGAGACAGTAGCAACTGATTTTCAGTCGCGACGTAAACAAAAAACAAAACGTGCTTTATTGAAAGCTTCGAAGTGCCTTTAAAACTATATTCATACCATTATACTAATTTAAAGACATATATGCTACATGTAAAAATAGATAGAATTATAAAAATAAGAGTAGCTTAAGTGACGTATGTTTACATCTGCCAGTGAAAGTCCCATTAAAAGCGTTCCAGCCGTTTCAGAGATTAGCCTAAAACAGACCGACAGAAATTGTAAAAAATGTTTTGGTATATGTACCTTCATATGCTTTTAGTAAAATTCGGCTATTTTAATTTAACAAACAGACATTCCGATTATATTTATTTGTATAAATTCTCCGTGATTTCCGGAAAGTCTAGGTCCTGAATTTTATTTATGGTATATAGAGGTATACACATTTAGATATAAGAGGTTATTTTGATTCATCACAGACTATACAATTTAATTTATATATTACCTGACCTAGCAAACGTCATTTTGCCACATAAATATATAAAGTTTGGGATTGTATGTATTATATTCTATCATAGAAAAATAAAATTGTCTAAAAAATAAAAAATAATTAGGGATTTACTCTAAAATTTTTTGGGGGTGAGAAATAGATGTTGTCCGATTCTCAGACCTACTGAATCGGTCAGACTACGAAAATCGGTCGAGCCCTTCCGGAGGAGTATGGGAACTAACATTGTGACACGAGAATTTTATTATTTATTTAAGTGTATTTTTCATCGGTCTATATATTATTATCGCGACTGATTTTAGTCTGTGGCGTTATATCTGAAGGTTAGTTCATTAGCTATCTTAATCACTTACAGCACGTTATGCACTCCCCATAAACCTTCAATGTCGTTTGGTAACAGGGCAGGATTTACACGATATCAGATTAATTAAAAATTAGAGGAATATGCTCAGGCTCATGTGGTAATAATAGTTTATGTATTGAATTAAAGCCTATTTTATCGAGAGAGGCTATACACCGTCATGCTACGTTCAATACGAGGGGAGTGTCAATGAGAATTATTGCAAAACAGGGAAATTTTTTGAGGTTCTATGGCATGCATTGCAAATTATGGAATATATCTCAAAAAATCTGAAAAATATTCATGATGGCATACCTATGAAGGTTGACTATATCTACTTAATATATTATTATAAAGCTGAAGAGTTTGTCTGTGTGAACGCGTTAATTTCAAGAACCTCTGGTTCGATTTGAATATTTCTTTCAGTGTTGGATAGTACATTTATCGAGGAAGGCTATGGACTTTATTATATTTTTTTTTAAATAGGGCTCTTTAGTAAAAGTCCAATAATGTAACCCAAGTAGTAAAAGTCGATACGAACGCCTGTACGCTTATATATTGTACCTAATAATTATCAAATTATATGACGCACACGAAACTTCGCGTGTTTATTAATACTTTAAAACTAAAATCAACCCGTGTTAAACAATGAATTACGAGTACCTCACGTAATAGTTAAAATGGCTTTAAAAAATTGACAGAGAGACATTTGCCAAAGCACTTAGATGTTTGTAGTATCCAATATTACTTTCTCAATATTCGGATTCAAATAACATTTCAGCCAATTCACTTTACAGGAAGTTCAACGTATATCCCCAGTGCTGTCGTTACAGCTTCTAATGACAGGGCTTTGAGAGAACTCACAATAAACGTTAAAGGAACTTGCATTTAATAAAGGAGGTTTCAAACAGTATTTCTATAGAGCCCCGGAATAAGCGTTTCAGTCACAACTATGTATTTTTTATACAACAGGAATGCAAACGAGCATGCAGTTTATTTATAGTAATTGAAGCCTGTCGCCCATGGACACCTCCAAGACCAATAGATCTAGGAGCCTTCAGCCATATTACATCATTTGTCACTTTTAGGGACGTTCTGCTACCGGCCTTATTTATCTTTATTTCGAGTATTCTATTATTAACAAGCAAAATTATTATTTAAACTAGTGAAGTTTTAAATTTAATTTTAAATAACCCGTAATAATTAAAAGTTTGTACGATAAAATTTTGCAATCCAACCTACGTGAATTTAGAAATACAGTTTTTGGCTTCTGAGACTATATAAATCCAGTTATGTATATAGATGAAAAATAACAATTAATATAGAAACATTATCAGGCTTATTTATAAACATGATGTCTTAAAGCAGGCATTAATTATTCATTCGTCTTTAATATGCAAACGTAACTTTGTCACGTCTTCACTGCTGAACTGATTACGTTGAATTCTGATTAGACATACTTTACAATTTTCTTAAAAGCCATGATAAAAATAGAATTCAAATTCATATTGACAATTAACTCCAGGAACACATAGTAGTATAAGTTAATATCTACTATACAAACCAATTGTTTGCCAAAAATGTTTGGAAGACGGTGGAAAACCTATCAGAACTAATGATGGCTTTTAGATAACGGAAGTGCATACATATGTAGTATACCTTTGCAGTTTATAGTTTATGTTAGGTGCAAATAATTCAGTTTGTAATATTAGATGAATTATAATTAAATGTGAATTTAGGCTTTAAAAATTAAGGCTTTCATAAAATGAGCATTAAATAATATAGTTGTAAAAACCGCGTGTTTAAAGGTTAAATAATTTATTCAAAATTATTATGATTGATAACAAAAAGATGACCGCAGCCGGTAAAAGTTAATGTTAATATTATAAGATACTTACATTTAAGATTATAAGATTACATTTCACATTATAAGATTATAAGATACAGAGAAAAATGTTTGCAAGCTTAAATTAAAAAATAATAATTAAACTACTGTGTGTACAGATTACATATGTCAGAAGCGAAACTTGTTTGATAAGACTAATTAGTCTTTACGATTTTCAAATAAATAGTAACATATATAATCTAATATGGTTAAGGACGCAAGACTCTAGTGTCATGACAATATTGTCATGATGCGTTGAAATTTCACTCTCAACGCCTAAAGAAGTTTCACTTTAATATACCTACTACAAATAAGTCATATTTTAATTCTTACATAATATGTTTTATAAGAAGGTAATCATATAAGAATTAAAATACAGACACAACGATTTTATAAAATAAACTACTTGAACATCAACCGTCGTTTTACCACACAAAAATATAGGGATTGATTTTACAGGGGTGAAAATTTGGGGTTGTATATATTTTTATAGGCTGTGTCATAAAAATGTAAAGTAAATTTAGGGGTGGTCCACCCTAACATTTTGGGGGATGAAAAATAGATAGGCATATCAAATTTTATAAATATCGGTCGAGTCGTTTCGGAGCAGTTCTATTACGCACACCCATAACACGTGATTTTAAACATTAGATTTAGTTAAAATAACTAAACAAAATATTCTGTGCCACAAATTGTTTACATTAAATCTGTCCTTGTATTAGCGAGTTTAGATAATCATGCCGATAGAATTATATGAGGTACATTTAAACAAACTAAAAAAGCAATAATTATATAATTATGATCTAATATGTATTTGTTACATAATATTGACTTATATAGTTAAAATTAAGCATTGTAATTATATTGACAGTTTTTCAAAGTAGCAAAAAGTATGATACAAAGTTCAAGTGACCAAATATAGTAAGAAAAATTATCTGTGAGACATATAAATGAATGGGGAGATAATAATATATTCAGAAATATTAGTGGGAAAAATATGTTATTTTTTTTTATGTCAGTCTGATTGACTCTTGAAAGATGAAAAGTGACAAATATGCTTCTCGTCGAAATAAAAGCTACTAATATGATCATACAATTGATGTTACCAGCTTTTGTCCGTGGAAAAATTACAATATTCGTATTTTTCCATAAATTGTCATCAAAATCTGATCAAATATTTAAGTAAGGTGTAATTTTCGAAAGTTGAATGGTTCGCTATTAAAAAAATACGATTAATTTATATTCCGAATAAAAGTAATGTTCCCTTTACAATATTTCGAACGCTTATATATATATATATATATATATATATATCATAAAACATTTCTCACTTGAAGTTTCGAACTAATTTCATACTTAAATTAATTATAATTAATTCAGTAGACACTGGAAACCACTTAATTATTAAATACGTCGTACGTTAATACTATATATACCAAAATCCATTAACATCAATTCAGCAATTTAGAAATTGAAGCGTAACAAATGGCCAAAGATATGCAGTTACTATTTATAATAATAAAATGATTAGATAAACACTGGGATGTATTACTTTCAGTACACGTAACATTCTTTGACGGACATCAACTTGTATGACTACGAGTATCATTTTGGTATTTAATGTAAATGAAAACTGCTTTGTAACTCAGGCACATAATAGAGTGATGTATTACACAAAGATTTATTAGAGATATAAGATTTAAGCCTGCACATGAATAGAGTACGAAGTGTTTTTATTGGAAGCTAGAAATATTCATGAATTTTATTACTTAAAATTACGACGAAAATTACGATCCGTGTTGTCTTAGGAAAAGTTTATCACTGAACGGACTAAGCCAACATTTTGTTATATATATCAAATAATATACGTTGTAATCGCGTTGTTTTTACAACTGTTCATCTATTATTATTATAAAATTAGTAATCAGGGTATTAGGGGACCGCTCCCGAAAACAGATGATAGTACTAATCAAACATTTTTTAAAACAATTTATTAGCATTATTTAAGCTTCATCATGTTAGTACAGCTTAATAGAACAATAGTTTCATAAAAATACATTATGTAAAAAAAAGTACCAGCAATAAAGCATGATAACAAAAACAGGTGGACTAACATGATGGTGCTGAATAACGCTAATAAAACGTTTTAAATATATGATTTACTTTTAGTCAGGATCGATTTTTTTCCGTACATGATCGAAGATGTCATATGTTTCTTCATTTTCGGGGGCGGTCCTCTAACACCCTTTATAAGTGTTTAGGTGTATACTCACTGTAATAAGGTTCCTTTACACTCTTTGGACCAGAGCCAGTGCACGACCCATGCATACTGATACTCACATAGACTCTGACGAAGAAGCATTGCCCTTAAGACCAATATAGCCTAGTGGTTCCTATGTATGTATGTGTATACTTCGTTTTTACCTCCCACGCAAGATGAAAGTTTTATGTGTCTGCATGCGACCGTAATTAAATACATTATACGATTTTGATGCGGCCATGGTTTTTAACCACAATTTTCAGTATGTCAGACTTTGGAAGATTTATCGTCGTAGGTGACTCAGAATTCGTAATATAATTTAATTATCATTTTTTATTGTGGCAAGATTTTATGTATGCACATACGAGAGATACAATATCTGGTTTTAAAGGTGTAGAGATAAAGAATTATAAAATAAGAGTATTTTTTATTTACGCAATCCATAAATCTTTGTACAATTGTCGGCGTTTTTAATTCGACTTATCTTGTAAGTGGATCGAATTTATACACGATTTTTACTGGCAGATAGCTAATGTTGTGTGATTTTAATGATCTATACAAATAATATATCATAGCGGGTGGAACCGCACGGCACTGCTAGTGTAGTATATAACGGTTTCAGGAAACCACGATCGGTCAAAAATTTTTTCACATTAAGAAAAACTCGTTACGTATACAATACAGCAATTCAAACAACGAATATTAAACGGATTATCGACGTAAATTATGCCTAGTCCAAGGTGCAAAATAAAAATTAAAGTTAATCGTTTCTACCATTCATTATATAAATTCAAATATCTATTCAAAATAGGAAACGATTACACGAATTCACACATAAGAGATATCTTTTTCATATAATGCCAATATAATAATATTACATATTACATTAATATCGAGTTTACCTATAAGTTAGATTTATACATAGATTATATTATATATGTATTTAGTAGTAAGTTACTTGTATGTATCTTGTTGGTAAGCCTTAATAATACATTAAAAAGGTTGGCTATAAAAGCCTGTTGTTGGAAAGGACCTCTTGTCAACTGAACAATTTCTATATATTATCCGTACTAAAATACGAAAATTAAATTGAAATATAAAAATTATTTCAGGCGCCATGTTCCACAGTTAAAATGATCAAGAAGTGTTGTAATGTGTAACTCAATTTTAGTGAATTGATTTCCGAACGTTAAAGAAATAAATAGATCAGTATTATCGCGAGAAATTTATATATGAATACCTGAATTACTTGTGTTTATGTGTAATGTTGGTGTGATAGCTGGTTTCACAGAGCAGTTGAAGATGGCTCAAAGCGACCGCTTATTGATAATCATTTTAATATGTAATCCATGGTATTTTACACATATAATTTGCTTTGATAGAGTTGTGAACGGTTTTCTTCTTTGTTATTCAAATTTTGAATGTGGATGTGTTCCAAAAACGTTTTTCCGCAACAAAATATTTAATATAATTCTCATTACTTAATAATAAAATTACATAATACTTCTTCAAAGAAGAATGGCGAGTGTAAATGTAGATTTATTTGCTTAATAGTTAATCTATAACAATCGACATTATTCAAGGCAGGCGTACTATAAGATCCAAAAATAATCACTTAATTATCGTATAAGGAATATCGTATCGTATAAGAATATTACTATAACTACAAATATGAAATTTATTTCTTTTTTATCCACTTTACTTTAATATTGATTACAGCGGTCACAGTAGATTAGCTTTGACATTAACAGGTATAAATATATTATATATTATATTATCTATATCTGTATACAACTTTGGGTATTGCAGATATTAAATAAAATAAATATGCTATATGTTGACTCAACAAGAGTATTATATATATTATATACGTTACATTATTGTCAAACAAAAAACTAAACGTTATATTACGTCAAAAACCATGTATTTATCTTTAGGAACTAGCCGTACCATGCTGTTCCATCCGCGTATATTTTATGTAATATAAATATATATAAAAATAGGGATTGATCGCAGTTGTGAATCTTTGGGATTTGTATGTATTTTTATATGCTGTGTCATAAAAAAATAAAAAAGGAATTGCGTAAAAAATAGAAAACATATATAGGCGTTGACCACCCTTAATATTTAGGGGGATGAAAAAAAGATGTTGTCCGATTCGCAGACCTTACCGATATGCACACAAAATTTCACGCAAATCGATCGAGCCCTTTCAGAGGAGTTTCATTACAAACACCGTTACATTTTACAGATTTCTGCCTGTGAAAGTCCTGCCAAAAACAGCCCTGGTATCACTGTAATAAAATATACACTGTCATTAAGTTTGATAAATATTGAGAAAAATTGTTTTGATATTACAAACAGACACTTCGATTTTTTTTATATAATATTTTTTTAGATAAAAAAACTTACGTAACTTTAGCGATGCTGTAAAACATCTTGATTTCCGTATCATATCACAGTAGACAGAGAATACAATGTAACTTCGTTATTACATTTATTCCTACTTCACTCATATTACTATGCTGAGCTGTATGTCGTGAATTTAATAATATAAATAAATATACGAGACGTGGATATACTTCGGACTTCTATAAATTACCTGCTCCAAGAACATTCTTGTAGTGTGTGAGTGAGTTGCGCAATGTTTAGAATGCTATTTATTTTTTTGTGTTTAGTGGCGAGAGTGTATACAGCAAAGATCCTAGCTGTTTTCCCTACACCCTCTATAAGTCATCAAGTGGTATTCCGGCCTTTAACGCAGGAGTTAGCCAGGCGTGGACATGAAGTCACCGTTATTACGACTGATCCCATATTTCCTAACGGAAACAGTCCACAAAACTTTACAGAAATAAATGTCCACGATATTTCATATAAAATATGGAATGAAAAATTTGTCTTCAATATAGAATTCGGAAAAAAGGATAGTATTTATCCACAAATACAAACCATACACGATATAGCGTTGGATCTTTTGTCTGTACAGTTAGAACAAGAATCAGTTCAGCGACTCATCGAAAATGAAGAATTTGACCTTTTACTAATAGAATCGTGGCCGAGACCTGCTCTGATCTACTCACATATATTTAAAGCTCCTGTTATATCTATAAGTTCTCTTGGAGGTATGTTCGCAAGTGAAGAATCTGTTGTTGGTGCTCCTACGCATCCATTCTTATACCCAATGCTGATACAGCAAAGATTATACAATCTATCATTTTGGGAAAAATTAAAGGAACTATCAAATCGCCAGTGGTTTAATAGAATATGGTATACAAAAGAAACTGAAGAACTCGAATTTTTTCGTCAGAGACTTAGTAAAGATCTACCAAATTACGACGAATTAAGTAATAATATTCATATGTTATTTCTTAATACACACACAATGTGGATTAATAATCAACCTTTGCCACCCAATGTTGTTACGATATGGGGAATTCATCAGAATCCGATTAAAACATTGCCAAATGTAAGTAGTAAAATAATTCAATACATAATAACAATAATGATGCTAACGCCGGATTTTAGTATTCATAATTGAGACGGTAACATATTTGCGGGAAATTTGTTATCTGCCTAAATTATCTGGATGTTTGTTTCGAGTAATGTACGAAGCGTTAAGGACTTTAAGGATATTTACACAAGAATTAGAGAAAATTATTTTTATTTATTATCTTTTAAGTTTTACTGTCTTGTTATCTAAGTTATCTATTCTATTGTATAATTTATATATTAGTAATAGCAGAGTAGACCAGATAATGTTGGTAACATACGAGAAAATGTTTATGAAAAAGAAATGTACTTAAATAAAAAATATATACAACATAACATACTTTAACCATATCTTAAGTTTAACGAATTTTGTGGAAAACTTTTTAGGATCTTCAAAATTATCTTGATTCATCGAAAAATGGAGTGATTTATTTAAGTTTTGGATCGAATGTGCTGTCGTCAATGTTACCACCAGAGAAAATACAAGTTCTTGTTCGCGTATTTTCAAAATTAGAGTATGACGTTTTGTGGAAATGGGAAACTGACGTATTGCCTGGAAAATCTGATAACGTGAAAATATCAAAATGGCTGCCACAGTCAGACTTATTAAGTAAGCATTTAACTGAAAAGAATTATTTTATTTCAAGCTCCTTCATTATCATGTATGAGCTATACATAAATATGGTTTAGAAGTATACTTTCTTTACGCGATAAAACTTTTGGTGGTGTCGTTTACTTATGATTTACTTTTCAAATTTGGACTAGCGCTTTGGGACATAAGCACACACAAACTTACATACAGAAAGGAAGAAAATAATTTCCTGGTATAATTCGTTTTATAATCATGTACTAAAGAAACTTATTTTGACATTACAAACAATATGTGTTTCTTCATTCTCGTCTAAATTCTTTACAGAGCACCCACAGATAAAACTTTTTATAACTCAAGGAGGCCTACAATCGACAGATGAAGCTATTAATGCTGGTGTACCAATGATAGGAGTCCCGATGCTTGGAGACCAATGGTTCAATGTTGAAAAGTATGAGTACTACAAAATTGGAATAAGACTTGAAATGGAATCACTTACTGAAGAAGGACTCGAAACAGCTATTAGAACTATCATAAATAACACCAGGTATGAAAAATTTAATACAATTATATATAATAACCAGAAAAACGAATTTTAATATAGTATTTATTACGAGTTTATACGTTTCAAGAACCTGTTTTTATAATTTTAACTAAATGTTGGATTAAACATTAGATTAGATTAAGATTATCTAAAACAGACATACAGGCAGACAATCAGACAAATATTTTATAAAACATCTGTATTAAACACCATAAATTCTATAAGAAATTTGAAATATACTTTCTTGTTTTGTGAAAGTAATTTTGCAACTTCAATATTATTATACATAATTCCATTTTAGTACGCAGATACATTTTATTAATTTGTGATATTCGCAAATTGCGTTTACGCATTGACCCATGCGCTCGGAACATTTTTTTTAAATTTATACTATGCAGGCAGTCGCTCGGTTACCGGTTAGGCTGCCCCGGAAATAACAATCCTAAAATCTAACCGCGCCTCTCTTTGCGCCTTAGCGGATAGCGGAGATTAGTTCAATAATTTATACTAATATTATAAAGCTGAAATTTGATTGTTTTAACGCGCTGCTAATCTCAGGAACAGCTGGTCCGATTTGAAAAATTATTTCAGTGTTAGATAGTACATTTATCGAGGAAGGCTATATTATATTTTCAAAAAAAATTAGTATATACAGGGTGTTTGAAGAATACTCCCTAAGACAAAAACGGGTGATAGTAGTTATGACACCTTTGATGATGGGACGGCAAAAATTCGATCCTGACTGTAAAAAAGT
>JAOSYY010024809.1:0-11652 GCA_025727935.1 Hebomoia glaucippe | reverse complement strand
TTAAGATACAGCATATAAAAATACATACAACCCCCAATTTTCACCCCTCTACAGTCAACCCCTATTATTATGTGGCTAAACGACGTTTGCGGGGTCAGCTAGTATATATATAAGATAAGCGTCTGATGCCATCAAAAAACGGGGTCCTCGCTCCTTTCCCAGAAAAAACCAGTGCACATAATCAGTCCTTGTAGATTTTAATATTGACATCCTTCCATATCTATTTTATATTTCACTTCCGTATCAGAATGATGTGTCAGTAAACTCCATACGTTTAGTTACGCTCATTACAAGTTCCTGGTCCTTTATTAATTTGTAAAGCGTGTCTAACAGGCTATTGTTCGTTACTCGAGCGTTAGTGTGGGACCTGTGTGGAAGTTGGGAAATCGTTTGAAGATATTGTTTTAAATGAAATATTCGTTCGTTACGTTCTTGGATTTTCAAAGATTGACAAAGGTCCACACAGTCTATATAGTGTTTTATTATGAATTGTCTGGATTTTGTTTTATGTTTTATGCGTTCACTCATATTCGGCGTATCCTGTCGTCCCTGGAAACCTCCAAGATCAGTAGATCTAGAAGACGCGTTGCCAACCTTAAGGCCTTATTTTATTTTATTTCGAGTATTCGGAAATTCATAGACTGAAATCGGAACACGCAGAACACTTCAACGGATGTAACTTATATAATTTAAAAATGAATATAGTTTTGATGGTCTTTTTAACCGATTTCAAAGAATGGAGGAGGTTCTATGTTCGACTACTATTTTTTATTATTTAAGCGACATACCTACCTTACCTCGCTCTGAGAAGTTACGTATCCGATTACTGTGTGTAACATGTTTATAATTAATTTAGATAAAATACACTTATAGTTCGGTAAACTACAGTAGTTTTAAGAAGTTATCAAATTTAAACACTTTTTTCATTGTTTGTTTATTTAATTACCTATAATTATAGACAAATTAGTTTCCTAATGAATTAGATTACATTAATTCGTTAAAATTACGGAAGTTGTATTGCATAAATAAATTTTAAATATTTTGATGAGGTAATAACGTGGTAGGACCGTTGTATGAATATTAATAGATAATGTAATTACCTGTTACAGTGTATATAAACAGTTCAGTTCTGAAAAAAATAGCTTGTAATGATTTTTTTTATATAATTAATAGACAGACGAGGTGACGTTCATTTTACGATAGATGTAAGCTTAGCCAACTGACATCGTTAGTTGTTCAATTTTTAATTCTAGCGTTCGGAAATTCATAGACTACGAAACGTGCGTGTAAAACACTTAAAAATTCATAAATATAAAAGAACATATATTGTTCTATATTTCTAATTGTTAATTAATTTGATTAAGATAAACATCCGAGTTGATATTACGAGTAGTTAAAATCGAAGCATCGCTTAAAGTTTCAATAAATGGAATTTATTCACAAGTTCGGGGATAGGACGAATCGCGAACTTAAACTTTGCTTTTAATTAATATTCTCCGAGCGGTAGCCGATTCCGTTAGCAAATGGCCCTCGGAAAGTTTTATGAGAAAAAGCTTTCAATAATGTGAGGACGCTTTACTGTTTCGGAAATCGATATTTATCTGATTCGTTCCAAGACGTGTGAACATCCTACTTGTTGTACTGCGATTTCATTAATTACGATGGTATGTTGTATACATGTAAATAAAAATCAAGTGTCGGTTTTTAATATATATAAGAGCTTTATCTAAATGCTTACACACAACGTAGGTTTCCATCTGTTTGTCCGAGCAAATCTCAGAAACGGGTGAACCGTTAAAAAAATATCTCTCCTACTTCCATTACATTAGCATCGTGTACATAAAATCAATACCAGGGAAATCTTCGGATACCATTATTGCAACATAGTGTATATATTTTAAATTGATACAAGGGAAGACGTGTTTAATTAATCTAGTTTAGTAATTTATTTTTTTTCGCCACCGCAAAGTGTATAAGACTGCTTTTTAGTCAGCAAATTACGCGGTTCGTTTACGATGAATCGGGTATGGATAATGAAGGGTCAATTAATTGCCCTTATTGTAAATTAATATAAATCATCTTTTTTAGCATTACTACTAAAGTATCTGTTAGGCTTAAAATTAGTTTAAAGTATATAGTTTCGGGCTGGTATGCGTGACTGTCAGCGTAGACAGAAATAATAGGAATAAATTACGAATGATTTTTTAAATCCTCTAATTCGAAAGATGAATGCTTCTTCGTTTGAAGGTATAATGTTTGTGCTTTTCTTGTTAAGGTTTCTACCACAACGAAACTCAGTCATGTCACAGAAGCGCAAGCGCAGAGCTTTTTTTATTTAATATTTAAAAGCCGTTGTTAATTCTGAGTACGTCCCGATCGATCAATAAAATCCAGTTCTCTAAAATATTAAAAAATCAAGCAGTCTCCAAAGACAATTAATCGACTTATGAATTAATTTTCATTAATGATTACTATCAACTATCACAAAGAAAACCACAATAAAATCAGAATTATTCATCTAGGAACTACTATGTCACTGTCTGAAAAGTAATAAATAATATCTTTCTCTATTATGAGATAATAGGACTTTTGACCTCTTTTCATTTACCGGTTATAGGTCTTCTATTTAGTAGCTTGTCTCTACAAATTTGTAATACGTCAGATTTGTACTTGCGCCGATGGCTTTATGATATTAAGCTGTTTGCTTGTATCTTATCGTAACTTAGCTGCTGTAACCATTTGCAAGAGCAGTCCAGATTCCATGAATAGTCTCCCACAATTATTGACTATGCCCTTGTTGATATCTATCGAGGTCCGTTATACATTGTTCTCCCGTTTTGGATACGGTATGCTTACTGGAAATTGTTTTAATCGATTCTGATAGAAAATTTAAATTCTTGAATACGATTTTTCCACGATAATCTTAATATTGGAATCTCTGAATACTCGTCATAAAAATAAGTAAGGCTGGCGGCAGAGCGTTAAAATGCCAAATGATGTAATATAGTTAAAGTGTTAAGGTTGGCAACGCGTCTTCTAGATCTACGGACCTTGAAAGTGCCCATGGGCTGCAGGAATCGATCAGTATAAGTGAACTGTATGCTCGATAGCCTTACAAACGCATAAAAAAATCCATAATGTTTTGCATGGTATAAACCTTTTTTATAGTATATAAGAAGGCAAACTTGCGTACATCTTGTGTTAATCGATTCCTGTCGTCTTTGGATACCTCTAAGACCAGTAGATCTTGGAGATGCGTTGCCAACCTTAAGAAAAACTATCACTAATATAATTTGCATGATGATTATAAAATAAATGTATCCTAAGTTACTCCTTGTAATATTACCTCGCTACGAGTGAAAGTCCTTTCAAAATTGGTGCAGCCGTTTAGCACGGGCGAAACCGCTAGTCATGGAGTTACATACACTACAAACAAAGTCCATATACGAACAAAGTATTATTGGTTAGCATTAACGAGAATTGGATCGAAACTGCGCTTCGCCCCTAGTATTAGCCACCCCTGTCTGGGTTGCAGGCAATTTGTCAAGTTCCGATCTGCCCTTGCCTATAAAAGGGATTTGAATAATCGAAATGAGGCAGAAGTGATGTTGCCACTGGGCGTAAGGTCTAGTAAGTGTTTAAAACGAGTCGCGAGTTCAGATACGTGAAAAATCACCGGCATTTAAATGAAAAAGTTTAACTGTCGAATCCCGTATTGAGTGTATGGCGGTTATATTTTTATATCTGTCTGATTGATTATTAAGTCATAATTCGTAGCCCATCTAAACTGGAACTTTTTTCTATAGATTTGAATCACAAAAATGTTTTAGTATAATAAATTTAGTATAATTAAATATATATATATATATATATATTTTTAAATATTTTATTTATATACTATTTTTTTCTTATGTACTAGTACGTGGCTAATATGTTGTGTATGCAAAGTTTCAAACAGACTAATTAACCGCTAGTTCTCATATATGCCAAATCTTTAGCTGAAAATCGCGGCATATAATCTATTTCCGGGTTGAACCCAAAAACTACTAACTAATGAAATTTGGCTATTATTTTGTATATCAGTTAATGATGTTTTTGGCTACCTGGGAGAAGTCTGATATATTTAACAACAAAAAAAGAGATAAAAAGTAGTTTATATAAAAGTGTTTACAAATTATTCATCGTTTTTATGTAAGTAAGGCCGTTTGCATATGTTCTTGCAACACTTGTGAACATTTCATGATGCGGCTTAAAAAAAACAATGGCATTTTACCACTTCGTACTGTCGCGACGAACGTTACAAGAGGTCCTCAAACCAGAAAGAAACGACGCAGGACTTCAGGAAAAACTGAGTGGATGTATTTATCTAGACTTTAACTTGCTCTCCGAGATTTCTTTTAATATATTTTTTTATATATTTATTTTAATGTATTAAAAAGTATGATTAATGTATATTTTTATAGTACATGCAAATTTAAACACATACTTACGACAGACTCTATTATGTCTGTTTATTCCGGTTGAAGTAATTGATTTTGTCGTTGTTGTCGTTACGAATGTACGTTTTCAGACTTTTTCTAGTTAAAAGTTATAAGTTCATTAAAAATCAGTTCTCAAATGCGTTAACCAAAAAATATATGAACATGCATGTTTTGTATTCACTATTCCTACGAGTATAATATTGATCAAAGTGACGCGTGTAATTATGAACTCTGTGGAGGCTACATTTTAAGCGTGTTTTGCAACAACGCTTGAATAAATTAAACGTTCAAAGGAAATGTATCTTTAAATTCGTTAGCGGTAATGTGTTTGTTGCATGATAACAGTGTTAAGGATTGAAATGGAAAATTGCGCCGGGACTGCAGCCCCACCCTGGGCGCCAGTTAGTGGTGTCGTGAGACAATTTACGAGCGTTGAATGTTTACCTTACCCTTATTGAAAATCTGATAATAGTTTATGTTCTAATTACGAAGTGTTTAATTTTTTTTAATGACAGCGATCGACAGGAAAACTTCAGCTATACATATATAATTACATAATGATTCGTCTGTCGTAATCATTTAACTATAAATACAGGTAGTGAATCATTTCTAACAGAGCAAGGTAAACATAGATAGAAAAAGAACAGAAAATGAGATGTAAAGGCCCATATACAGGTTGTTGTAAAACGAAGACAGGTGATAGTACTAATGACACCTTTGAAGGAACGGAATAAAATTCGATCCTGACAAAAAAAATCTTATTTTTAAAACGATTTATTAGCGTTATTTTGCTCCATCACGTTAGTCCAATTGTTTTTGGTATCATACTTCATCGCTGGTTCTTTTTTTAAAACACAGTAAATGAAACTCTGGTTTCGTTTAACTGTTCTTACAAAATGGAGCGTAAATAATGCTAATAAAAAGTGTTATAAATATGTCTTTTTTTAATTAGAATCGATTTTTTACGTCCCTTCATCAAGGGTATCATCTGTACTATCACCTATCTTCGTTTTCGGGAGCAGTCACCAAACACCCTGTATCCATGTACAATGTTGAAAAAAAATTGGATTCAAATTCTAAGCACGTCTAAAAATACGGTAGATACAGCACTTTACTTACGGTGTAAATTGTAAAGAGAATTTTTAACCGTGATATTAAGCGACAAATAGCACTTACAAGAAAATAAATAAGCCCTGAAATATTAAGAGATTTAAAAGCTCTAGAGAGCTTATTTTAAACCAAAATTATTTTTAACAACAAAAACTTCGTATATAAACCCAAGATTGGACTATTGTATTAAAATTATTTTTGTAACGTTAATGGCTGTAATTGCTCGCGTCCGTTTCTAGTTTAATTGCGGAAAACTACTAATTTACCTATTTTCATTAGGTGTCATATTGAAAATGTTATAAGCACAGTTTTATTTCCACAAGTGATATGAAAGTATGACAAAATATAATTTTAATTCTCATTGGTGTGTTACCGGCATGTTACTGGCAACTATCCTAGACCTTTCCTACACTCTGTATAACATGATGTTTAATAAAACATATACTTTTTATTTATTTTCCTAACATCACTATTTCTGTTCTGGCAACCATTAAGAATCTATACTATACTAATATTATAAAGCGGAAGAGTTTGTTTGTACGCGTACTGCTGATCCGATTCGAAAAATTCTTTAAGTATTGGATAATACATTTATCGAGGAAGGCTATAGGCTTGTTATATTTTCAAAAATAATAGGCATTCTTACTAAAAGTCCAATAATGTACAAATCGAAATTAACACTAGACAAGCCGTTGTCAAAGGTAGTAAGTAATATTATAATTTGGTATCTTAGAACTGATGTCATAGTGCCAAAAACTGACGTGTATATTATATTTTTAATTAATTACATTTAAAGAAAATAAGTAAAACTATAAATATAAAAATTCAAAGCGTTGATGTTTATCGTACCTTGAATTTATTTCGAGCGACAGGTGATGTAGGATTTTAATAAAGAATTATTATAATTTCATCTTTCATAATAACTTTAAATTGTAACGTTATTACGTATATGAAAGTAGAAAGTTAAGAATGTCGTACGAAATGTTTATGCAAATTATAATTATGAGCTCTCTCATACTTTTATTGCAGTTAGATAAGGAATTGTTAACATTTATTTATGTTTTCGATATTCCAATATTTTGAGTATTCCGGTTTCGTCGAGGAGCTTTAATTTTTACCGTATTTTTATTTCTAAGTAAATAAAATTAATAATGAAATAAGGGATGCGTGAAAGCAATCGAGAAAATGTACGTTAATAATACAAGGTGTTTTCTTTTTATCGATGTGATTTTAAATACTACTTTGAAACCTCTTCGCAAGTTGGGTAAATAAAGTTGATTCTGAACTTAATGTAAAAAATTTTCAAATATAAAGCGTTATTTAGTATGTATAAAATAAATAGGATTTTTTTTTGTATATAAATTATTTTCACGTGGTCCTATCTTTATATAGGTACATATGAATACTAAATTAAATGTACTGTACTTGCTTGTACTATCAAATTAACAGATTTTGTCGAAATGTATGTATTTTTTGTTCATCTGTCTGTCTGTAATACTCGGGCTATTCTGTATATGTCCTTGACTTGTTTCCACGGGACTTTCGCTAGCTAATGTTATAAGGAGTAATTTATGCTATTTTCGTTTCATCGTTATCACCTATTTTTATTGGTTTTCCAACTGATATAAAACCTTAAAGTACTATAAGTTTATGAATATATTCTTTCAAACGTAGAGCACAAATTGTATGTAAAAAAACCAAGAATTTAATTTAATTTATTAAAAACACTCGGAAAAATATTCGAAATAATTTTATGAAGGTAAAATGCTCCGTTTATTATATCAAAGTCGGAAATAGGAATAAATCTCTGTCTACTTACATACTCTCTGTTTTAATTAAATAACGTTCATATTTTTGAAGCGCGCTCAGCCCGTAGGCTCTGTCCACTGACCCATATTACAGTGGCGACAGTTTATTGATTTTCTTTAGCCACGTGTATTACACAAATGAAGAATTTCTTGATTATATATTTTTAGAATTAAGGTTTCGTTATAAATGGAGGCTGGTCTCATGTCTTTAAGCGTAGTTTGCGATGTCCGTTAATCTTTGACAATTGGTTAAGTAAAGGGCTTTGTTGGATTAAATTATTGAAGTTTTAGTTAGGATCCCTAATTTTTGAAAATATAATATAGCCTTCCTGGACAAATGTTCTATTCAACACTGAAATAATTTTTCAAATTGGACCAGCGGTTCCTGAGATTAGTGACTTGAAGCGAACAAACAAAAAACTCTTCAGCTTTCTAATATTAGTACAGATACCGTACAACATTGATAAATTCAAACCTTTGCACGTTAATTTTGATTTAAAATTAAAAAAGCGAAACTTTATTCCTGGAAATATTTCAAATGAATTTGTAGATCTATTTATACCAAAGGAATGGAAACGAGCATGTTTACTTGGCGGTGACTCCTGTCGCTTACGGAAGCCTCCAATAGAAGGTGATTTGACGCGTTGCCAATCTTAAGACCTTAGCTATATTACCACAGTTTAATGACCTGCTATTAGTTTTATTTTTACTTCGAGTACTCGTAAATTATAGACCTAAAACGAGATGAGTACACTTCACGACCTTTCCTATGATTTAAATTCTAAATGTTTCCCGCGATTTTGTGTATATTGACATGAGCTTGCAACATGAAGCTTATGCGCTCTACAAATTGCATTCAAGTTTTATAATATTGATTAACACACCACTATCTAAGTATGATCACAATTGAGTTAATGGCAAGGCTGTCCAACTTTTTGAAGAGTCGGGTCAAACGGTTGATTCAGCCTCAACTACGGGGCACTTACATTTACTCTTTCAGTTACTCATAGGACAACCGCAACAAAAACTCATTTTTTTTTAGAAAATAACATTATTTATTTATATTTGGAGTAAAGTGTCCTCGAACGGTATCGTAAACTAAATTGAAACAAACTGAACTCTTGTTTAATCAATGCGATTGCTGCAATTGTTCATCTTTTACTAATTTACTTGAGTTTGGCGACAAATCTGACGTTGACAATAACAACAAGTCACAAATATGTTGTTCTGTTAATCGGTTTGTATTATCGGGATTTTTAAATTTGGTGTATATTTTCAAAACATGCCCGGGCCACTTAAAAGTCTTTCGCGGGCCTGGGGTTGAGCAGCCTCGTTCTAGGGAATCATAGATAAACTGATAAATATGTTTATTCAGTCTGAACTAGATATGTTTCTATGTTCCATGTACAAGTAACAGATAGACAAGCGGCTCTCTGACGCGTCGAATCCTTAGTTCTTGATTATCAAAGTCGAAGCAATTTCTTTGACGTCTCCTGCGACACATCATTAGCGCTACATTTGTTGCTCGTTCGTTTTTTGTTCTATCCGTAGCTCAGACATTGCGACGACCTAACGTTGCAATTGAGAATGCACACAACACAACTGGCATGCCTTATTCTTTAGTCAATAGGTTTTATCCTAGGTACATTAGGAGTACGCATTTATTATTTCTAAGGCGTTCTATTAGCTTTACTTTTAAGTAATAAAAATCCAAGATTTGGATGTATATTTTAACCGACTTTTATTTTTAAATGAAGGTTTGTTTTAGTTATATTTAAAATTTAGCTACTTATGGTAGTGTCGAAGTCGTGAATAAAACACTTGCCTTGAAAATAAATTTAATGTGCGCCCATTCTGCTGTGCATCGCCAGATAATCAAAACCAATAATTAAAATTACACATTACATATTGCATATAATTAATATCTAATATGCCACAGTATTAATATGAATTTATAAATAAATACCAGATTTTAAAAAGCTGGTAGGTTAGAAAAACGAAAATCAAGATATATATGCATGAATGGGAACAATCTTAGAATCTTGAAGATCTGATGATGGAGGGTAGCTATACTTTCAAACTAAATATAAGGGCTTTTTAAGGTATAAAAAATTAAAGCTTGAGAAAGCCTTAACAAGCAAGACGCCACTAATATTATAATATATAGTTCATTATATTAAACGGTTTCCTCCTACCGCGCACTAGACAGCATGACCCTAAATAATTAATATGCTGACATGTCAAGAGCTAAGCGTATAACGTCCAATTAGCGTGAACCCTGGAGCAATCAAACAATTTGTGCGTGGTGCGTACACGCAAGTCTATTTTATACACGCGAGGCCACGAAAGACACGTTTAATTGTTATTATTGCAATAAAGTTTCGCAATTGCAAGATAAAAGATAAATTTCTCCAATGTTTTAATGGTACAGGCTAGACGTAATAAAACTTTAATAAATTTGAGATATGAGAGATAAGGCTTTGTCAAGATCGTAATAAGTATAAAACTAGTCTAGGCGCAGTTGTTCTAGACACACGGTGATTCATCATATTCATAACACATCGGTAGTCGAATTCGTAACATTATTTTTAAGACCATCGCATCATATATATTATATACTTTAATTATTTTTAATCCCCGATGTAAAAAACGGGTAGTTATAATTTTCATGTGTTTGTCTATTTATTAGTCTGCATTATGTTAATTACTAAACGAATGGACCAATTTTGATGCGTTTGAATAATTGCTATTTTATAAAGCTCTGTTCAGATGTTTAGTGATTTTTTGACGGACATTTATTAGAAGTTTTTAATAGTTTTATCATCCTTTTTGAGCTTTTCTTGTTCCTAACAAATAAAATAACTAAGGAGTAAATTTCAACTTACTTCAACAGGAGGATAACTCAGGAGTTCGGAAAACTATACGATATTTTTTGTATCTTGAGTTGTGAGGCCGGCTGCATAAGTTAATGTCTGTTAAATTTTTTTAAACTATTAGCGATAACGGTCTTAAGAAATCGCTTTGTTAGTGGCCGACGTCTAATGCCGTGTTTTGATTGTGCGCCTTTATATCTTAAATGAATTGACCCGGTTTGTACGAATTGAGTGATTGGGTTTATTTTACGATTCTATCACTGTTATAGTGATTCTGTAACTATCGAACAAGCTGATATCGTTCGTTTATTACCAGCGTTCCATATGTCATTTAGTTCAGTAATAAATCCTTGACGTATATTGATAGACAATCAAAATGTATGTCATCAATATGATACAGATTTTGCAAGTTTTATTAATTACAGTATTTGCTGTAGTCAGAAAGAAAACTTCAAAATTTAATACTTGAATGATTTCCATTTTTGAATAGTACAAAAGCAAGAAAACAAAGACTTTCTTAAAATCTGTACGTGTAAGGAGAAACATTTTGCTAAATTTTAACAACGAGGAACCTATAAAAACTTATTATAAATCGAAGGCCTTCAAACATTATTTCGTAAGCTATTCTTTGTTGTTGTTGAAGACGTCTGTTATGTGTATATAGCCACATGTTAAATAAACATGGGTAATCAATCTAATGTGAGTACGCGCACGATCGGATGTGACGTCATACTCATGGTACCGGTGTATCATTAGGGTGACCATTTATTAAGTTATATGAAAATATTAATGGATGTTAAAAAACATCTGTGCGTTTTTGACCCACAATTAATTAATTGAATTAATTTAATAATGGACTTTAAATCTAAGGGGCTCAAATTGATGTTAATCAAGGCCATTTTTTACGAATGAAAGCATTAATAAATAGTAGCAGTTTAAGCTGAATGAATATATTATATATTTTAGATGTGATAGAATAACAGACAGTGAGATTTGTACTAATTTAGGGATGCGAAAAGCACACTAGATATATCTCTCATTTTTAATAAAACATTGTCGCCCTACACGGCTTATTTTACAACATGTGTTCCGTAAGGCGACGTGTCCTGACTACTGCACTTTTCCATCGGAAGCGACACTGATTTAATTTAAAAAACGGATATTGATTTCTATTCCTCGTTCTTGTTTTTTATAACGAGCGTACCTTCAAATTCAGGGCAGGGCAATAAACCTACATGTATACCACGGTACCTCATATATCTGATTTCATCGTTAGTCTACATTTTTAACATTAATTTATAAAAGACTAGATGACCTGGCCACGCGCTGCTGTGGCTAAGGTTTTTGTTATATGAAATTGTAATTAGTAAGCATTATTAT
>JAOSYY010024808.1:0-11657 GCA_025727935.1 Hebomoia glaucippe | reverse complement strand
ACGGAAAAGCTGAATTAGTATATTTCACGTTTTAAATTGTTAATTATTATTTTTTTACTACCAGGAAAATAACATAAATTTTAGTTTAAAAAAAACATATTAAATCCGTTATTTAATTTTTTTTACTTATGAGGAAATAATACGCCTCAAGGCCCTCTTCTGCTTTGAAAAGGGCCATCATGCAGATTAAAAGAAAGTTAGTAAATATAAAATAATGCATTCATTTTTACTCATATATACCAACCGGGTATTTGAAGATAGTCCTGTATAAGTTGCACATAGTTGAGGGCGTGCGCAGGTAAATTCTTCAATTCCCGCACCGCTATCGTACTGCATGCCCAACCGGGGACCGTCACATACTCCACCTTCATAAATACATATTTAAATTTTTCAGGTGTATATATATATAAAACATTAAAATACAAAACTTTGCAATACTGCAATATTCCTTGAATCTATAGAAAAACTAAAAATAAATAACGCAGTGTAGAAGTTAGAAGGCACCATTTTAAATACATAATTATATGCATTATACATATGTAAATCTGTTGACGCTGTAATAATCAAAAGATCTACTAGTGAGAAAATTTATTAGTGTAGCATTTTTTATATTTACACTTAGCAACCGGCCATTAGATGCAATAAAGAGACAAAACGGCAACGTTATTGAGTATATAAGATTTGGGATACGAAAGCTTTGTATATTGAAGCAAAAACATTCGTGATTCATCCACTGGAAGAAATAACGAGAAGTCTGCTGTAAATAAAAATAAATATACCTCAACAGAACTAAGCTCAGGCATGGAGGACGGGAAGTAGTCGATTTTCTTTCCGTTCAATTTGTAAGCCACGCCCACTTTGATCTCTTGCAATGTATCTAGTATGTCCAATTTCGTTAGACATAAACTGAAAGCAATAAGCATGACAAGATCAGATATTTTAATCCAATAACTTTTGATCAGCTAATTTTGTCAAACTATATTTATAATATTTATTTCATTCTTATGACAAAATTTATCGTGCATCTTTGTGCGATCTGATGCGATCGCGATTGTTTCCCCTCACAGATATTATTTCTCAAGGTTATAGAAATTAATAAGTTTGGTGACAGTGCGTGAGGCACCGGTAACGAGCGATTACTATATTAAAACCCTTCATTATATAAACGTTATTGCATGTGTTTAATACGTCTTGTGTGCCGCCATACTTACGAGGTATATCCATTGACGGCCGCCGTGTACTTCACGACGACCAAGTCGAGCCAGCCGCAGCGGCGCACTCGCTTCGTGGTCACGCCGACCTCGTGACCACGATCTTGCAATAATTTACCAGTCTCCTGAAAATACACAGAAATTAACTACAATGATATGGCTGTGCCAGTACAGGAATCAAACCTGTGACCGTTTGGTTGATTTACTGCAAACTACCATATATACGTTTCTTGGATATAAATAATATAATATTTGAGCTTACTGTTACAAAGAAACATACGTATAATGGTTCCCTTTTAATTATATTAGTGTATATAATAGATATTTCTCCTACTAATTACTGGAAATGCCTATGTTTTTGTCAGTCTAGCGAACACAGGCAACCCATACCCATGGTGGAAAGAAAATAACAAATTTTAAAATGCAACTTGCGCTCCGACCACTTCTCGAATAGGATAATCTGACATCGCAGTTGCTTCATTCGACCTTCGACTTTCGAGACTTCAAATTTAACACTAACATCATGCAACTCAGTAGGGAAAGGTCCATCGCCGACGCGAGTGGTGTACGCTTTGACGACGCCAAGCACCTCGCCTATTAGGTTAGGGGGCAATCCGAGACCCGTGCAGACACCACCTATACTGCAGTTAGATGACGTCACGTACGGATATGTACCTAAAGAGGATAAGACGTATGTGAGCCATTATACACAAAAACACTTATAATTAATCGGTGGTAATTTTAAATGTACAATATATTTGAAAAGCATATATTGATCTTTTTATTTTAGTCAAAACTACTCGTATTTCATGATCGTAGGTCAGGGTACTTCAGCATTAAAAATCTAGTTTATATTTTATATAAAAATAAAGTTTATCGAATATTAAATCTCGCTTCAAATTTTAGTAAACCACTCACCGAAGTCAATATCTAACATGGCCGCATTAGCGCCTTCTACCAGCACTTTCTTTCCACTCTTGATCTCTTTGTGGAGGTAGGACACTGTGTCCCTCACCAACGGCCGGATCTTAACCGCATATTCCTTGTACTTGGCTAACTCACTCTCAATATCGACATCGAGTGAGGGAAACATACGTTTGTATGTTTCTGCTAACGTTCGGAATCTAAAATAAATTAAGAAATTTTACACTAATAACTTAAAAGTATGAAATAGCAACATGTATGTGAATATATCATTTTACTGTACAACACTTAAAAAATGATTATGTTTCAAAAGAGGCTCGTATTCAAATAAAATGTATACGATAGAATTACGTTATATAATAATTACATAAATCTTTTAAACATTATAGCAAATGTTTGAATACTTTCATCTTTTTTGGCACATTTTATAAACCCTAATGCGTCGACTTCATTATATAACCACTTATATGACCTAGATGAAACACAAAATTATTTCTGAGCTGATGTTTAAATTCGTCAAAAAATTTATATTTAGGCCTTAAACTTATACAACCCTCTTCAGTCGATTTACATAGAAAGTATGGGCAAAACGTTCACCAAGGAGTTGCAAATTAGATAGACGATGTAACATTAAAAAATAATATTGTACCATATACCAGCAAGTGATACTCAGTAGTTGATTTCTTTAATTAATTGTTCATACCAACAATTATTCTGAAAACTAACCGACTGAAGAGCAACATAGTAACAAGCTATAATACATACTGTAACATATAATAGCATGCAATGTTATTAAAATATACTCTGAAGATATTAAAGTCGTTTCGCGCATATATTTGGATCCATACATATTTTATATTCTTTTGTTAGTTACATATACAAATAGTATCACAATTCAGGTTAATTTTATCACATTAAGTTATAGATCTTTAGATTCTAATGGCTGGCCATTACGAGAACCCAATTATGATTTCTTGTATTTATATAATAAAGGCCGGTGCATCTGTAAGATGTAACGCGTATATTTTCTCCCTTCTATGTTAATATGAATACTTACTTTTCTTCGAACATTTCAAAATCGCCTAATAAGTCACCTATTCTAATTCCATTTCTGGTAGCTTTCGAGGAGTAAGTAGGTCCGATGCCTTTTTTGGTTGTGCCGAGGGAATTTTTGCCTTTCTCAGCCTCTTGAAGGCCATCAACCTGTATAAAAATTTACAAATTATATCAATACTAACTGTAGCCTCGGTTTCGTCTGTATAGAACTATTTCTTTCGCAATGTCTCCGTCAATTCCTTTTATAATATACCCATTAAGACGAATTCCAAAAAGTACGTTTCACGTTAAGGGGTCGGACAGAGGTCTAAGAAGTGTATGACAAAGATTAAAACATACATTTTTATTAACTTCGTGATGTAAAATTGAAAAATATGTCATGCCACACCAGAAAGGGACGAGGCCCACATATGTGAACAGCTGTAACGGGAAGGAGGAGGTCAAACGTCTGGTATAAGCGGTACATGATTTACCGTACATCACACGTATACTGACTTATTTTATGTATATAGATACAAAAATAAAAATAATACATAAATTATGTATATGTATGCATTAACAATTATCGAAATAAAAATAAATAACAATTTACTATTAACTATTATCTGGTCAAGATAACAGAAGACGGAACTGAGATAAGTACATACGTAAGTGTGATAATTAGGTTTCGTTACTAGATATAGATGCTCATATGTCATCACCGTATGTGCTGCTTGATAGATTTTTTGATTATAATACCCCGGAATTCATACCTGTCTTTGTAATGTGATAAACGCAATGTGTTTACCACTGCACCATAGAGGCGACACATGAATGTCAGCACGAGTTTATTAAAGTCGTTTGTCACGGTTAATAAAGTCAACTCAATTTTGCTTATTGAAAAATCTAATACGTTAGTTACACTCTAATATACTTATAAAATTTATACACATATAGATCGGAAAATCGCTTGCACGCTTACATATTCATAGGTAAAAAAATATAATTGTGTAACTGCCTTAACTAAGCCTGGTGACAATGTGTCGATGTCAGACATAAAAAAAAAACAGATTTAAGACATAATCACCAGGCTTCATTTTTTTTGACACAGAGCAGTTAAGACGGACCTACTCAAAGTCTAAGTTAGCCACAATATTTATAGATTTTAATTAGATCACAAGGTACTTATACTATTAATCTGTAAGTAATTAATATTGAACAGAACTCGAACGTTGGGTTTGTTTCAATTTTGTTGGATATGTATATTCTCTTTTCTCGTCTGTAGATTTATATTGTAAAGCATAGATTTTGATACCTGTTGATGTACATCAAAGACCAGGTGTGCCCGATCCGAAATGATTAGTCGTTCCTGCCAACCTTCCATACCCTTTAGTTCGTTCTTCTTCAACTCCTCGAAGAGCCCAGGGAGATGGATCACGACGCCATTGCCTGATAATCGAAATACAAAATTTAAAGTGTATGTTCTGATAACATTATATACCTACATCTAGAAACAAGACAAGCCTTTTAGCTTTCTTATATGACAGAAATACTTTTATTTATTCGTGGTAATAAAATTTAATTTAAACTATAGCTGCATATATAAACGGTAAAAGATTAAAATTCATCGGCTGGAACCTTCGTAAAAACATAAACCATGTCCAAAGTAATTTCATATTATAATGAAAAAAAAAAGTAATCAAGAATTTCGACCTTCGAAACAATTCACCCGTAAACTTCGTACCGATACACGGCAGGCACAAGAATTAAATGATTTTATAATCATCTCTTTTGTATCATGCAATTTATATGAAAATTAATGCTAATTTCGATAGATTTATTTGACTTCATGTTTAACGAACAACTTGTCTATAAATTCTACATAGTACAATATAGCGGTAAATACTTAATTTAACTAAACGTGTGCATTAATATACGGCAACAAAAATAATCATCAATGTATATTTTGTAGACGCTAATTTTAACGTTAAATATAATTCACTACATATCATGTCAAATGAGCCAGTATCTTTTTAGAAAGGTTTTTCTACACGAAAGAAAGAAAAAGACGCACAAATTGGAACTTATAACGTTTTTCATAAATGCATTTTTCAATCTTATTTACCATTTTTGCTGAACTGAGACGTACTTATTTTTGTTCAAACTAGGAATTGTTCTTATTGTATTATGCAATATCTGACTAGATTCAATGACATTAGTTTACTACAGAGAATTTGAAGAAAATTGTAGCTACAGTACGTTATTATCTGATAAAAACGAAGTCATGATTATTAACAAGCTGCTCTACACTTCCCTGTTACAATGTACCAAATCCTATTTTCAAAGTATAATTTAACCAACTTTCTATTGTTGTACCGAAATTAAACATTGTTTGCACCTTTTATACCGATTTTAAAACTACATCAAGACAATTTATCATGCCAAGAATTCTAGTATCCAACCAGTGTACAGTTTTATGTAACCTATTTCAGAGATATATATTGGTTCATACAGGGGGTGTGTAAAAATGTTATAAAACTGAACGACGAATGATAGAATTGCGCGTCTGACGTCACACCTCACTGGCGAAGTTTCAAGGAGACGTCAGTCAATCACAGCGATGGCGATGTTAATATCAGCCAACCGTGTCTAATAACTTACATTTTATTCTGTAATGCAAGTATATATGTCTCGCTTTTTTAAACCCAATATACCTATTAAGAGAACACGCCATTTTTAAAACTAGGCATCTATGTATTAGTACTTGAAACGAAAACATCGCATTCCCTTTTAAAAATAAATCGGACTGGCGATTGCGACTAAGTATAAGACATATAAAAAATGCAGTAGGTATACTAAAAATTTGCAATTCCAAATATACGATTATTATAGATCTTTTAAAAATAAACTAACTAAATAATTCAATTATTTACGTTCGAATTCAGGTTATCGAAAAATATATAAGTGGATACAACCAGATATTTTTTTAATTATTTTTACATAGAACGTTACATGTCTTAGTATATGTATTTATATATATTTGAAGTAAATAATAAATCCGCAGATTATCATTCAATTATCATTCGAGTGTCGTTGCAATTCCGCCCACCATCAGTCGAGATTTTAGTGACGACATTATACTTAAAATAATGTCTTCTTATAGTAATTCAAGAACGTTTATTAGTACCTGGACAAAGTACAAACAGGAATTTAGTCGTGTAAGAAACACATTGAAGTTTTTTCTACACACACTATAGTATATTAAAATAAGGAAATTCTTGAGTTGTTTCTATACATCGATGTTTACAGTTTTAAGGTATGGAATATAGATGATATAGTGATGGTTGTGGTAAAAATCATGTTCATAAAAGTAACAAAACTGTTCAATAAATTTTTTTGCCAATACCTGAAAGTAAGAAAATTTTGTATACACTGGATTGACGTGGACCCATAGCTAATATTGTTGTAAGCTAATCAGCGCTTGCGTGAAAGTGTTTATGGGCTTTATAATTACGAAGAAGAAAATAAAAGCAAAAAAACATACAACATCTTACCGATGACCGAAGTACATTTCTGATTTATAATACCGCTGGGCAACAAATGGAAGTCGAACTCTTTGCCATCAACGACTACGGTATGGCCAGCATTATTTCCTCCCTAAAAAAGATGATAATTTAGTTCTACATGAAACACATGTTGAATTTAATAATAATTCCTAATTTTTCCACACAGCGTGACTTCGAATATAAGACGAGGGGTTATCTGTATTTATTTTATTTAACGGAGATTCCTCGTAGTATGCAAATAAGACGAAATCATTTAGCGTTTTTTAGATTTCACGTGCGACCTTTTCGTTTCTTATCCTGTTACGAGGGTAGGAAAGAAAAAAAATCACATGCCCCCTGACCCTATGCAGACAGAAAGCAGACGGCACAGTTATATTTCCGGAAACAGGTGATTAGAATGCTCTTATTAACTTGCAGCTTAGCACACAAAATGTAGCCTCTTAGTTGTAAGGAAAACCTTTGTATTAATAATAGTTCAATATCATAAAATGTCAAGAGTCATGTACTGTTAGTTACATTTAGAAATTAATGTCTGTGCATTAATTTCCAATACTTTGTAGTATCGCTCATCCAATTGAATTTAAATATACTGTACAGTCATTAAGAAAACTGTGATGTATAGTATAACTACTATACAAACTGCTAAATAAACTAATTTATGATTACATTAGAACTTTTGTATGATTTCAATTTAATAGGAATTACTCAATAAATGTAATTTGCTTTTACAGCACTTGTAAAAATATAAATTACATAATATGAAATGGTGTTACTGTATAAATCAATCTTTTTGTTTGCTACAATAGAAGCAATGCAATATTACAAACATAATGGACCATGACTTAAGATTTCTCTAATAAACCTTCGTCTGTTGCAACTTTGACAAGTTGGGTTATTTTTAATTTAGCTACTGTATTGTGAGGTCACCTAATTCTATTCAATATTAAATTTAAAGAGCAAAGTGGACAAAGAGAGGCAATACCAAAGCATTTATCAATGAATGTAGACCTTAAAGAATAATGAAGTAGAATATAAAAATATATATAGATTTGAATAGTTAATGCTTTTTTACTAAAAGATATGGTACAATGATAACACACAATATCCATTGCCATTTATGTTTATGTTATAATCTAAGTACTCAATGGTATGACTAATCATTATTACTGACATGATTCATTATAGTTAAACATAGCTGATGAAATTACATCACATAAGTTAATCACCAGCATGATATTATCCTCTGAAGTTCATAGGGAATTTGCTGTGAACTTGAATGCATACAAGGGCAACAAAATTATAATAACGGTATACAAGTATCTAACAAATATATTCTCTGCCTGCCTGTTTAAAGCTACAAATCTCTTCGAACATCTGGACCAATTTTTATTGAACTTTCAATAATGGATGGCTGATGTCATTAAAAATAAATTATAACTACTTTTTCTAGATAAAGAATTAGGTGCCACACAAAAATATGCTGCAATAGTTTACAAGCGTACAACTTTCTGTTGTCTACGGTTATCATAAAATGAATCCTGAAATAACCACACACCACTGCTAGTACAGAAATAATGCAATGAGATCTGAATTAAATAAAACTTACTGTATTGTGATTAATATATACTACTTTAAGTAACAACAAGTGCTACTGATGATTTACAAAGAATTCAAGTGTATATATATAAAAAAACTAAATTTTTATAAAATATTTGGCAGTTCATAATCAGTATTTATCATATTCAAGGTTGTACAATCAGGAGACTTCAATATTTACTAAGGTTTAATTTAGTAATAATAATATAATATTAAACCACATAATTATTACATATAGGTAACCATTAAGTCATCAGATTAATATCAGTGAGTTCCGCTCAAAACTAGTTAGCACTTACCATAACTACTACAAATAACTAACAAGTTGTCATTGTACAGGGTATATTAAGATTCCCCTGATAGAATTACCAGGATAAAAGCATTTTATATTTTTAGTAACTTTTAATACATAGCTAAAAGGGTTATTTATATTCTTATAAAATTCCTTGTATAATAATTTAGAAATTCCATTATCAAATTTATAATAACGCCGCTCCAGATATATGATATTACTTGAAAACACAATTTATATTTAATAAAAAGCAGCTAATATTTTTTTGTAGCCATGACAGTAAAATGCCCAGGCATTGGCATGAATCCACAATTTTCTTAACGTCTATTAACGTTTATAAAAGTTTCGTTACGATCGCCATCATTCAGGATCACATGATCAAAAAACAAATGTAAATGGTCGCGGGAAATGATTGTATTGTTACGTAATTTAACGATACACGCGGAATGACCTATGCACAAGTCGAAGAGATTCACAATGTTAGCCAGAATTTATTTGTATACGAAATCTAATGTTTTCTAACAATTTGGCAGAGTGCCCGAATAGATTGTTGGACAAAAAAATGTAAAACCGTAAATATGCGTCACACACATCTATTATTATATAAAAATTATAAACATTCATCTATATTATCTCTTATCGCGTAATTTGTTTGGTTCTAACCTAAAAATGTTTGATGTAAACATTACGTTGTTCCTGTTTGTTCAATATAAAATCGCCAAATATAAGTCATATTTTTATAGCAAATAAAAAAATAGGAATAAAAGCAATTAAATAAATAAATAAATAAATACCTGGCACCGACACACGACGTCGGAATTCAAAGCCAATAAGTCTACAACTTTTCCTTTTCCTTCGTCACCCCATTGGGCACCCAAAACAACAGTTACTTTATTAGACGACATGTTCCGTTGTGTATAAACACAATCCCCGTTTACTTCTGAATACTTCGAATTTGTAATCGAAGCCATTATTCAGCGAAGAGTGAACTCCGTAAATTTATGCAAGAAAGCACGACATGCGCGCGCAAGATCCAAAGAGCAAAAAGATTTTTCTTGTACTATATCTAAGTTCATACCAATGTGAGTGTTGCAAGTTATATACACTTTTTCTATAATACTCTGTACCCAAAAATCACAATGAAGAAATGTATATAAAATTGTGTAACTGCACCCACAGTGATTATTCAGCACAGTTAAAGTTAATATGACGCTTATATAAATAACACACATCATTACTCTCTAGTTAATGTGACAGCATCAAGGACATATTTCAATGTTATGTCAAAAATGTCAAACCCAAATCGAATCTATGTCACTCACTGCGTGCCTGCACTGATGTCATTGGGACGTTGATGAGTAAAAGCTCTGATTTTTTATTTGTAAATAAAATTACCTACATACATAGTTATAAATTTTTATTAATTTATATTAAGTGAGATTAGATAAGCACTAATTAGTTTAGATTAAATATAATCATTATCTTTCCAAAAAAATTCTGCAATGGAAGTATCCTATTATTATTTTTTAATGCTTTTGTGTTTTGTGACCGGTAATTATGATAAAGAAAGTGAGGAAGATATTAGGAGGAGAAGACTTATCGAGCATTTAACAAAGACACGGACAGTAATATTGGACGATTATCAGCTGGTAACTCGACAGATAGCTACGGATGTTTTTATGTTTAGGAGTTATAGAACTGTTTCAGTGTTGGTATACCCTGTTAAGGGGGACGTAACCGAAGCACGGTTCACTCTTCAGTCAGAAGAACTGCATTTAAATAACATTGGTAAGTGTATCCATCATGACCAATAAAAAATAATTAGAAAAGAACAAATAACTTCATCAAATGGGAACAAAGCTAATAAAATTATGTGTTGTTTATCATCTTTTTAGAACAAAAAATTGCTCAGAGCTGTGTGTAATTGTTTAAAACTAAGTAAAAAGTAATTTTAAATTTCTTTTCTTTATAACTTGTGTATTGTTTTTAATGTATTGTAGGTTCATGTAGCCCACAGGAAGTTGTTCTCAATATGAAACATGGATCATACCCAGCTGTCAATCCAGATGGTTATAATTTTCCAAAAAACTTCATAGATCCAACAAGTAGGGAAATTGTTCATACATTGGAATTGCTATCAGATGGAAAGAATAGAACTTATACAATTCACAATCCAAAACCAGGATATTGGTTCGGCTTAGTATATATTAAATGGCAGGATCCTCGAGACCAAAAAGTTGAACAACAAGGTAAGTTTTAATATATTCCCAATAATTTTGTAATATATATCAAGTGTATATTTGAAAATTATTTCTATGACTAATAATGTAATGCTTACATATACCTGATACTTTCACATCTTTTTTATACTTCAACACGTTCATTATTTGTTTATTCTAATTCAATTGTAGTTTTCGACAAGCTAAACACACTTTTCATTAGCATGATGTTTCTAAGTACTATTGCAGGAAAATATATTCATAATATATTCATAGAGACAATTTCTAAGAATTATTTTTAATAGACTTCACAAAAGAAACTAATACCAAAAATATGCTCATATATACTTTTTTAGACAAAACGAAAATTGTATTTAGTTGAAAACATTGTCTTCTTTATAATTCACAGTATTCTTTTTAAATTATATCCCAGTTTTTATCAGTTAGAATGACAAAACATTTGACAATGTTGTTTTAAAAAGTTAGGGGACAGCTTAGACAATTGACCTTCCGGTTGTGACACATTTTGTGGGATATAAGTGTGGCTATATTGTTATTACTTCCTCTCGTTGTTACTTGTCTATTTATTCATTCCGTTGTTTTGAGACTAAACATTATTATAGTGGTCAAATGTTTATTGTTTCTATCAATATAGCCTGTGTCTAAAATCACATCCATATTTTTTTATTATCATAAATAAAAAAATAACTACATATCAAAGCTCTCTCTAGAATAACAATCTAAGTTAGGGGTGTGTTTTCTTTGTGAAGTATATAACAAAGAATACTGTAGTAGCCATATTATTATAGTATTA
>JAOSYY010024807.1:0-11658 GCA_025727935.1 Hebomoia glaucippe | reverse complement strand
TAAAAGCGATCGCTTTCGTCGTCTTTAATGAACTTCGTAAAGTTTTGTTAAATATAAACTTGTTACAGTTGGCGCTCATTTCTATAAACTTAATCTAATATATAAAATTCTCGTGTCACAATGTTCGTTCCCATATTCCTCCGAAACGGCTCGACCGATTCTTATGAATTTTTTTGTGCATATTCAGTAGGTCTGAGAATCGGCTACTATCTATTTTCCATCCCCTTAAATTGTAAGGGTGGTCAACCCCAAAGTTTATATATTTATGTGGCAAAACGACGTTTGCTGGGTCAGCTACTAACTAATAATATAATAAGTACACACGAAGATATAATTATAGTAAATTAATAAACTTTAATGTGATCTTAACAATTAGCAGTGATCTGATGACTTCCATGATCTATAATTTTATTAAAAAGACGCCTCACAAATTAAAACACTGAAAAGTAACTTAGTAAAGAATCTTTATAACATTAGCTATATGACAATCAACATCTAGTAAAAATCAGTACATCGGTTTCACAGATGTAAGATCATAAACAAACAGACGTATTTTTTAAAACCTGCGTTTCTCTAATAAATTACTTATATTCGTTTAAAAAAGATGCTATATAAAAATTACAATCACATTTCAATTTTAATTATATGTATGCATATCATTTTTGGATTTGATACAGATTTTGTTTCACATAATTAAATTATATCTACGGAAAGTTAGAAAAATTATTGCAATTAAACAAAATAGATCATATATTATTAATGATAGTAATGTATATTGTATACTAGACCTAATATTAACTGAAGTGCTTAGCTTTAGATCGTCGGATTGCATTAGTTGAGGTTCTCATTTACAATCTTGTATTACAACGATGACATGTGAAACCCTAATCATAATGCCTGTATAATACATATCTTTCACTGTACTACTTCCTCACTATCCCTTCCTGCTTCTGTTAAGGCGTGGTTAGATAATATCGAGTCTATGTACTTACTGTAATGATAAAATAATCGTCTTTCAGTACAAACACGCATTCGTATTTCAAAAACGATACCAGGATTCATAGATAGAAAAGTCGTGAAGTGCTGTGCGAGTTTCGATTTCAGCCTATGAATTTTTGAATACTCGAAATAAAAAAATAAAAAAAAGGCCGACAGCAGAACGTCTTAAAAAAATGCCAAATGATGTGATGTAGCTAAGGCCTTAAGGTCGGTACCACGTTTTCTTGGTCTTGAAGGCGCCCATGGGCGACAGGAATCGCTTAATATAAGAGTAGGTGAACTGTATGTTCGTTTCCTTTCCGATCGCATAAAAAAATTAAATTGGAATTTTTTTTCCTAAAAGGTAGGTTAGGTACCATATTTTAATATCTATATATTAAATCAGTAGTAATCGAGCCAGTGTATTAAATTAATTTAACACAAAAAGATTTTTTTTGCCTGTCTGTCTAATCTCCGGAAGTACTTAACGGATATTGTTGTATTGTGTTTCGATTTTAAGAAAAAAGTTATCGGCATTTAAAAATATTTGCTTATCTTCTATCTTTACAGATAATAAATTAATTGTAATCGCCTGTTTGACATTAAAGAAGAGATTAAGAAGAGCGAGGTGAAGCCGCGAGCAAAAGCTCGTGTTAAATGTATTAAAATCAGTTTTAAAAAACTACGATTCAAGAAACTTTTACATTTAAAAATAAAATAACGAAAACATTAAGAGCGGTTAGACACTTTTAAGTGTTAGAATTATGATAAGCGTTTGAAGTTACGCTATTTAGATGGTACAGATTGAAATTATTACCTGCTGAAACTGGACTGGGCAGCGGCAGCGGTGTAAATGGTTTAACTCTACGATTTATTTCCCTACCCATCTGTCCGTAACAATCGTTCTGACAAACAGCTTGCTTTAACTTCTAAAATATCGTACACGTATTTTGCGTTGTCCACAAACTCAAGCATCTAAAAACCTTTAAATTATTTTTAAACGGGTGTTTTCAGTTTCACTGATTTCTCTATCAGTAGCATTTTAGCTTCTAAAGGAATGGACCGATTTTGATATGATTTTCTTCTTTGAACGGAGACACACTCGTAATCTAAACGGCTATAGGATTTTAAGTGCCGAGGGTACACTTAAGACTTTAAACATTTATTATTAATACGCGTTTTTAAAAATCAAGCCATAATCTAGTGTATATATCTAATATACAATAGGCTTTATCTCAATATAATTCTTATTCATTAGTCATCAAGAATCTACATAAAGTTTAATGCGTAATTTTGACAATTGTGTGTTGTGAAATTCATCTTATGTGGCCAGAGAACGCACAAAAATGAGACGATTAAATACATTAAAAAGAATAATAAATTAAATATATTAGGCTGTAATTAAATAATACTTTATTAGATAATAGAATTCACGTTATTTGTAACTTTAACAATTCCAACAAGACTCGTATCATTAAAAACGTCTCAATAAGTTCGATCAAACAAAAGAAAAATAGAACAAATGTGTTTTGATTTTCGAAGGATCCATTAACCTTGTCGCATTTCATTGAACAATAATAATTGTTATGAAGTCATACAGACGTATGAGGAAGTGTGTCGATGCGACGGTGTCACGACTAAGAGTTAGCTAATGCTAGTCCAAAATAACGTGACCTCACCTTCCAAGTTTTTTAATATACATTACAAACAATGACGTTGGATCATAAAAGTTTAGGTGTTGACTGTTTACGAAAAAAATACATGAACTTTTAGCGTATGAACGGAAATGTCGTAAATTTTGAAGTGAAAATCCAGTTCTAAGAATGATTCTCGCAGAGTAACATATAAGTTACATATATCGTCAGTTTACTTCGATGTACATAAATCCAATTTTTACGTAATCTAGTTATTTGGTTCAAATATATAGTTTTTTAAAACCCTACAGAATTTAATAACATTAAATGTACGTGCCTTTCAAATTGAATTAATATTTAAGTAAATAATATGTAGGAATTTAGAATGCTTAAATATATAGAATTAATTAAAAATGTATGATTTGTTGTTACACTTTTAGAAACAAAAAACTTATAACGTAACGCCGAACGTAAGCATTGAATGAAGTTTAAGAGTGTTAGTATTTAAAATATAGCTACATTATATCTTTTACCCAGAAACATAAAATATTTGAATTGAATAAGTTTTTTTTATTTACTATGTGAAGCTTTTTAACCACGAAGCTACCTTATGGTAAGTGGTGATGTGGTCTGAGATAACAAGGCACAGCCGTCCAAAAAATGCTTTTCGACTTGTACCCTGAAAGACTGAGCGTCAAACCGCCTGGGAAAATCAGACACAGGGATTTGGAGCTTTCCTAATATCCATTATAGGAAAAGCATGAATAAGCTCGCTGAACATGTTCAGAAAATATTGAGAATAGATAAAGTTTAATATTATAATGTTCAATAATGATGTATGAACGCTAATGCATATTGCTTTGTCAAGGAAATTTTGTTGAGCGTTAGTCACGGTTTCTCTCTCTTTAAGGGCAATAATTAGAAGTGACACCTTTTAAGGTTGTTTTTGCAACATATTTACTATAAAATACTAGCACAAGGATAAAGGCATATAGGCATAAATAATAATATAATAAAAATTAAATGAGTTAGCGAAGATCTTGGAATACTGCAGAGCATCATTGTCCTATGGAATTGTTTTTATTATAAACATTCTTATAATATGTTTTTTAACTTTAATAAAATGTTTATTCACTGTTTTCTTTTTGTATACAATACAATACAATGCGTTTTAATAAATTTTTTGGGTGGTGTTTAAGAAAATTAAAAAAATGTCATAAAATAAATACTTAAGATTTTTCATTAATAGACATTTAATTTTTCCTTAATAAATTTTGCCCAAGGGAAGCTTCGGTATATCGCTCGTAGAAATATCAAATTCTTAGCTTCATGTTACACAAGATACGCTTTTGTTTGAGTAATCCTGTAGGAACAATAGCGAGGTTGCTTTGAAATAGATAAGTCTTAGACCTAACACATAAGAAATATACCATCCATTGGGACTATAGTCGTAATTCTTTGCTCTTGCACATCAAGATAGTACGCCTATCTCGTTTTATCATCTATTAAGCAACTTAACATTTTATGAATGAAGAATTCTTGAGTTTTTGTAACAAGTTTGTGTGTACAATACATTTTTTTATAGATATCGGCAACATTAATAAATAATTTTATGAAAGAATTTATTTGGAGTATTGAGAAATTCTCCATTAATTTTTGTTTATGATTAACAGATCTACTAATAACAGGAATAAATAATCATCATTTCAATTACATCTAAACCAACGAACTTATTTTTCAATCTAGTCTATTTTCCAAATTTACGTTATGCTCACAAAGCTATTACAATATTTGAGAAAATTGTGTCTAAGTAAATAAAACAACAGATATTAAGTTACACCACTTCAAATATTATTTAAGTAAATAACTTAATAATTTATTTAGCTAATTGTCTGTATGAACACTCAGTTTTATGTAAAGTCTCAAACAATAAATTCAATTAAACTCTACAATTTTAAGGTCAAGTATACAGCGCTTACGTAATCCAAAGTTACTGAGAATGCCTATTATTTCTGCTAAAATTGATTTATTCGTTTGATTGTTGACATTATTGCGATATTTCGTAACGTTTACTTGAAATTAGTTCTCACGGTGTAATTAATCAAATCTTGCGATCAATACTGATATATAACATCTATAAAATCATTATTCTATTAATGCCAAAGATTTACTGCAAATATTTTGAAAATTGAATTCAACGTTTATCATTCTTTTGTATATTTTCATCGTATTATCTGGTACATTAGTTACAATAATATTCGGGATATAAAATTGTTACATTTACAACAATTAAATAAAATAATAATATATATTTTATATTTTAGACATTAAATAGATTTGGCAAATATCTAACATTATATTTAAACTAATGTATATTTAGTTGGAAAGAACGTAAAGAGCTGGTAAATACGTAATTGGTTAATTCTATATTTTTTTTACTCGAAATAATAAGTTAACAGAACATAATTAAACAATTAATAATCTTATATAACCAATTTTACTAAGTACACCTCCTACTCGTCTATCGTTAGTGGTTTCTCAAAGAGGTACAGAGCATAATAGTTATATATTAATATATCCCCACATATAGGCGTAATATAGTTCCATATTTGAAAGTTGTCAACACGTTGACGTGTCAAGAGAGAGCTTCAAGATTAACATCTTGATATATTCATGTCTTGTCGATAAGATTGTAAATTTTTACTCTCAATGGTGTTGCGACATATTATTGATATGTCTGAATCCCATGCACAATATATTTATATACTAAATGGTATAATAATTTTAAAAAATTGTTAATTTTATGTTTCTTTATTGGTTATGTATAGCTAAAACATCGAGATTATAGTTGAACAAAAAACCTCATCAAAATTGACCCATTCATTTACTAAATATAATAACACAAACAGTCTCAACAGGCGACACGTTAGAATTATAAAAACCTTTTTTCATCGGGTCTTAAAGAGAAATAATAAAACTTCGCTTAAAATTTAATTTAAGAACGCGAAATATAAAACCATTCCAAAAACGATGACACAAAGCTTACAAATATACGAACACACGTTTAATAAGACCTTAGTCTTTACGTCTCGTTTTCAACTCAAACAAGAAAATCCCGTAGCACACGAGCTTAAGCGTAGCGTGCGTTGAACTCTTTACAAACACAAGAGCGCTCTACATCGTTTTATTCCGTACAAAGTTTAAGAAGCAAGGCGACAGTTACACAAGTGTCATTGCCATTATTTGCATCAGTACTGAGTAATCGACGCCGCAATAATTATTGTATAACCCGAAGGAAAAACTCATTGGCTTCGAGCCTGGGCACGTAGTAATGACACTAATCATTAGTCATAAACTATGATGCTCTATGCAACCGTTCAAAGGATACTGACTATTCAGGTCAAGGGTGTCTATGTGTAAAGTCATTATTTTTAAACCACACGTCTTTATGTTAAGAAACTTGTAGTGTACCGTGGAGTTACTCGCGTTGATTTTAATGTGACTCATATTCATTTATGATATTTTTAGATATATGTGTATATTTTTTTAAAGTCAATAGTGATAATGATTTACTTTTTATACACGATAGGAAGGCAAACGAGCATACAGTGTGTCTATCTTACGCGATTTCTGTCACCCATGGATACATCCAAGATCAGTACATCTAGAAGACGCGTTGCCTATCTTAAGGCCTTAGCGATATTAATTTTTTTTTATTAAAATAAAAATGTTGATAATATAGTAAAACGGTACGCACCATTATCAAAGCTATTTATAGTACAAGGCCTGTTAAAATCAGTTCAGCCGCTCCAGAGATTTATAGGCACAATTAGACAGTCAGGTACAAAAATTATAAATCCAGTTTTTGTTTCAAGTATCATATGATATATACTTTCGTGTAGATACATAAAAAACACGTTATTTTAATAGAACAAACAGACTTTATATTTTGCGTGGTACGATAATTCATATTCTTTGTAGCAAAGGTTTTAGTCTATTGAGTTGGTATTTTAACATTTAAACTCATATATTTACATAGGCACGCATAAATTGCAAGGAAATTAACATTCTTACATACGATTTATGTTCGAGAATCTAGATATTGATTTCCACAACCGGAATTGACCTGGAATTAGTATTTGATAACTTCGCACTTGAGGTTTTTCAACGAATAAAATATTATAAGTTAAATATTTTTATGGTATCTACATACACTTCGCCTATACTAAGCGATTTCTGTCGCCCATGGACACCTCCAAGATTAACAGATCTTAAAGACACGGAAATTTAAGACATCATTACATCATTTTTGCCGTTGCGACGTTCTGCTGCCGGCCTTATTTATATTTAATTCGAGTATTCGAAAGTTTTCATTGAATGGTAAGTCAAAACGTGGCCTATGCTCGAGCACATTTGGTTGTGCCTATTAAACCTTTCGATTAAAATTCGATTCTGACTAAAAAAATAATTTTAAAACGTTTTATTAGCGTTATTTCGCGTCGTCATGTTAGTCCAGCTGTTTTTGTTATCATGCTTCATTGCTGGTTCTTTTTTTTGTAATTTATTTTTTATGAAACTATCGTATATTTAGCTGTACTTACAAGATGGAGCGTAAACAATGTTAATAAAAAGTATTAAAAACATGTAATTTTTTAGTCAGGATCGATGTTTTTTCCGTCCCTTCACCAAAGGTGTCATTAGTACTATCACCTGTCTTCGTTTTCGGGAGCAGTCCCCAAACATTCTGTATAATAAAATCAGCAAAAACTTATCACATAGGTTTATAACTTCAAACCATAACCTACGTAATGCCATTTATATTCAATATAAGGTGACTTAGATACATAATAACTTGTCTCACGTAAATCAAATGTGTGACTCAATTCCGGTACCACATATTATTATAATACTGTCGTTAGGTAAGTGATTACAGAATAAGTTTTTATATCTAACATACATGGAAAAGCACTATATTGATCTAGCGATTACATAATAGACCAAATCATATATAATGAATTTCTTTTGCTTTTCTTGAGACCACATAAAGACTTAGTTAAAACAAGTGTTATTTTGTTCACTGAACATGATTAACTAAGTCTAATAGAATGATGATTACTTCATAATATATAACACTTTTTTAATTGACACTAAACGTTACTTTTTGGTACTCCGATATGACATTTAATCTATATATATAAATAAAACTAAATTGACAGTTTGTTAAATCAAACTAATTGTTTTGTAAAGTTTTTATAGTGATAAGAATTGAAACACAATTTATAAATGTGTTTGTTTGTCTGTTTGTTTCGGATTGATTTTCGGATTCTGAAACGTATTTTGACGGGATTTACTAGTGACTCATATTTGATCGTTATTTTCGTTTTCACGTATACATAACATCAATGCGAGTGAAAAATCGGGACTGATAAATATTGTATATACAAAATGGATAATAAGTGAAACCGTGAAAAACTAGTCATTTCCATAAATTTGTTAATGTTAACTATACAGAATTTCTTATTCCATGAACGTAAGTATCTTTTATAAGTTATAAATTTTGTGTATAAAATTTTTCTTAGATTGTAACATTAAAAGCATCTAAACGAATACCTGTTAACATACTAGTGGACGTGGCGTTGAGAAGTTTGTTCACATAAGTGGTCCAGCTCGTTTTAATCAAGTCGGTTACGAGCAAACATTGCCGGGAAGCCGGCGTCTAGTGCACTTATCTCTTTAGTGTCGCTTGATTACGCCAGGAAACGTACAAAGACCATTCTTTTCTGCCCATAGAAAACTCCGAGATGGGAAGTCCAGACGTCCGTTGCGTTTATTGGCTGTTAATGACCAAGAATGGGGCATAAAACGTTCATTCAACCAGTGAATGGCTATCCTTTTGACATTGGAGACATCTTATGGCATCGGCACTTTCTGATAGCCTTTACGTGATGCTAAATACTCTATTTTCTTCATTATTCCAGATTTCCACGACAAATATTATTTCTTCGTAATTCATAGGTTATAATGTCGAAATAGAATCGGTAATCTAACGCTAATCAAATGAATTTTTAGAATTCATAAAATTAGATTAGTGAATTGTAAGTAGGAGTCGTTTTAATTAAGATTTTAGTATACCAAGATAACCTTAAGAACAATAAAACGCTGATTTATCACAAAATACTAATAGTCAAATGCCCTGTCGACCCATTTCAAAACATTCTTTGATGACTCATGTAAGAAACTGTGGTTTTTGTACATTATAAACTTAAACCTAATTCATATCTACAAGATTATGTTGCAGCGGTAACGGTTTGTTCCGGATCTTAATGGTTATGTGGTTGTTAGATTTGCTCTTGAGGTATATGCAAGTAAATATTTCCGTATATTATATAACATTCCACATACAACAAATATGGTGAAGTTACTTTGAAATTTCTACGATGAATTGTAACGAAACGGACTATTATAAAATTATAACAGGTGTTAGGCGACCGCTCCCGAAAACGAAGACATGATAGGTACTCATGACACCTTTGATGATGGTACGCAAAAAATCGATCCTGACCAAATAAAATATGTTTTTAAAACGTTTTATTAGCGTTATTTCATTCAATCATGTTAGTCCAGATGTTTTTGTTATCATGCTTCATTGCTGGTTCTTTCTTTTAGTAATTTTTTTTTTTTTAAATTAAATATAATATTTGTTTATTATTATGTAGTAAATTTTGGCAAAAATACGAGTTTGATATAAAATTATATGTCTTAGATTCCTAAATATAATTTTATCTTTTAACCTATTAACATTTATTTCACACTTATATTATAATTAGAGAAATTTGTCAACTGATGTTTGTTTGGGATGGCTAAACTCAAAAACTACTTTAATTTTTCAAAAGTGCTTTCACCAATTGGAAGCTAAATTATCAGTGATCTACATGTGTTTTATTTTATTTTCAAAGAATTAGAGTTTCCTTCGAAAACAATAATATGACCCAAAGTGTAAAAATTGGGCAAGCTGTGAAAAATATTGATAATACATAAAATAGTATGATAAATTATGAAGCATGTGAGAATTAAAATTCTAGTATGTCGAAAAATATTTGTCAAATTTGTAGGTTTTTATAACGAGTATTTAATCATTTAAATAGTATTATTTAAATTCCTTATTTTAATTAATCTTCTTATATAAAGTAACGAATTCTAATAAACTTTTCGAAACAATGTTGAATTGACAAAATCTTAAATTTCGAACGTCGAAGGAATAACTACCGAGAAAACTCGTTTGGCACAGTGCCTTAGGCGTTTCATAATTATTTTCAATTAATATTAAAGTTTACTATGCTAATATCAAGGTCTTAGACTAAGTCTAATTTCGATGTATTTGTGCCACGTCGGCAGGAGCAGTGGTCTCCAAACCAAGCAACTAACATTCAACGGAGAAACTTCAGGGTTACTTAACTGGCGAATCACGAAGTTTGGCTAATTCCATTAATTGCTCAAGAACTATTGGGATTTCCTGATGCAATGCTTAGATTAAAGTTGTAATTTTAAAGGGATCTCATATAAGATTATACACTACTTATTCCAGTATTAAGTCAGATTTTCTTAAGTACATGTAAATCCTTTTAGTCAGTTCAATAATTAATTTAAGCAACAGTACCTAAGTTAGGCTTAAGTTATCATCTTTGTTAATGTTTATTTTTGAATCAACAATAAAGCTGTTTTGTTTGACTTGTGTTACATCAATGCTTCCCGATCTTTATGCTGACGTCGGTGTTCTCATGGGAACATCGAGTTGCATAGTTATTACAAATGTTAAGTTAAAATTAATTTTATATTGTAAGGTAGATTCGGAATCGTCGTTCTGTATAGCACAGACGTATATTTTGTAGTTTCGTAATCTTAGCTTTAAGAAATAGTTTTAAATAAAAATTCATTTTTTGGGCTATCCGCGCCACAAACACGTAAGTCATGTCTGTCTGTGAAACTGTAGTATTGAATCTTACAAATGAATGAGCCGATTTCAATGGCTTTTTATTAGAAAGCTTATAGTTCACGTTATCGAATTGGCCATTATCCTCAGTCGTTTTATGATTAGTCGTCATTAAACATAACATTTAATTTGTTACCATTATGTATTAGCAAGAATATTTTTATTCACAGTTAAAACTATAAATGAAACTTGTTTGAAAAATCGCCAATGTATACATCACCTTGTGAATGGACTTTATCGTTGCGTTTCGTAACAATAATCATGCACGCTATATCACCTTAAATTAACTGACTATCGTGTAATTGTAGTTTATTGTGTAACCCCGCGATGCGATATGAAAGTGCCGGGTCCTAATAGATATAGCACTAATATTCAAATGTTAATTATCGAAGGTATGCAAACAACTTTGTTGTAAAACTGACTTGAAACTAGATACTTGTCGACAGAAATTCATAACGAGTGAACGTAATATTTCAATTGCATGTTTAGTTATAAATTGATGATGTACTTTTAAACTTCGATCGAATTAGTTAAATAAATCTCTCGATATTTTGTAAGCAATCCGTTTCTCAGACAAATAAGAAAATGTATTTTGTTAATAGTGTTAATTAATATTTAATTTATTTTTACTGCCACGATATTTGCCGGAAATCATTTGAAACATCGTAATGTACAACTATTAGTGACATGTGGCTTCACACGCGTTAAGTTTAAGTACACGTGATTAGTATGATGCTAAATAATAAAATTCCTGACTTGCTCATTGCAAATTTGTATATATCTATGAAAAAGACCCGCCCAAATATGTTTACGCCATTCGTAAAGTACCACAAAGAAACAGACAATTTTATAATGTTTTCTTACGAGTGTTGCATATTTTCTTGTGCATTTAGAAATTAACATAATTTAAATTTAATTTGTTTTTATTGTCTTCGTTAATCTTTGCATGTCATAGAATGTATATATACTAATATAAATCTCAAAAACCGTTGGTCCGATTTGAAAAATTATTTCAGTGTTGGACAGTACATTTAGCGAAGAAGGCTTTAGTATATA
>JAOSYY010024806.1:0-11662 GCA_025727935.1 Hebomoia glaucippe | reverse complement strand
TGTATTTTTTATGAAACTATCGTTTCATTTAGCTGTACTTACAAGATGGAGCGTAAATAATGCTAATAAAAAGTGTTTATAATATGTTATTTTTAGTCAGGATCGATTTTTTTCCGTCCCTTCATCAAAGGTGTCATAAGTACTATAATCCATCTTCGTTTTCGGGAGCAGTCCCCAAGCATACTGTATAAATGATCAGATTTTTCGCATTGTGGAACTAGGATAGTCTCATAAATGAAAAATCTAAAGCAAACTGTACAAAGCTCGAAAAACATAGATTAAATTAGTTTACTTAGTTTAACATCATATTAATGATTCTTAGGAAGAAAACAAATCAGTACCAAGGTGTATGGGATCAGGGGCGATGTCACGAACTACAACTAGTATAACTCGCTAATAGCAGAATCGATTGCTTCCTTCATTATTTATTATCGTCATAGATAAGTTAACTATAGATACTTAAAAAAATCCCATACAATGCCATTTAAGAGAGAGCCTCAGGAAGTCCAGGAAAATTACGTAAAAACAGACATATCACACTCTCCAGTCTAAATGATAACATCTATATACATATATAAGCAAAGGAAAATGTCTGTCTGTTTGTTTCTTTCGGCTAAACTCTGTAATGAAGGGCCAATTGTGTCGGCTCTCTAACAAATAGCTAAAGTTATCGTATATATAAAAATCTCGTGTCACAATGTTAGTTACGCAACTCCGAAACGGCTCGACTGATTCTTATGAAAATTTTTATACATATTCAGTAGATCTGAGAATCGTCTATTATCTATTTTTTATACCCTTAGATAATAAGTATTGTCCACACCTATTTTTTAAAATATTTTTAGATAAATATTTTTCTGATACAGCATATAAAAATACGTATATGTAATTCCAAATTTAAAATATTTATATGGCAAAACGAAGTTTGCTCGGTCGGCTAGTAAGTAAATAACAAAGAATAGAAAAAACAGTTATAGAAGTGAATTATTTCACTACTTGTTGCTAATGAAAACTGTCTTTATGTATGTTGACTTTTGATAGTACTGGAGTTATTAAAAAAACGTTTAATTAGACTCTTACAACTTCGTAATGTTTAAATCGATACAGTGATTCACTGTCAAAATCTTAACAAGCACAGACAGTGTATAAAATATTTTTATGATTGTTATTCGAAATTTATGTTAACAGTTATCTGTTCATAAAACTTCAATCTGTTAAAAATGATGATACGCCCGAAGGCTCTCTATGGCCGTATTTATAATCTATGACACAATCCCGGCGTTCACAAATTGATCCCACAGTTCTCGGATAATTGATATCCACATAGGTGGCGCCAATTTATTCGCCTTTAATTGGACGCAAATGGCTTCTGCGCTTAGAGCATCTTTGCTCTGATATGCAAGATATAATAGGCAAATGTTCGAGATACATTTCATTGATTTTCCATTGCAGTAAAAACGTACCTTAAAACCAAGAAATTGTAGAAACAATTGAAAGTTATGTGTAGATTTTTTTTATTGCGATAGCAAGGCATACGAGGACAGATAAATTAAGCGATTTCTGTCGCCCATGGACAACTCCAAGATCAGTAGATCTAAAGACGCGTTGCCAACCTTAAGGCTTTATTTTTCATTTCGAGTATTCGGCGTTCACGACTTTTCCATCTATGAACGGTGGTACGTGACCCGGATGGAGCTTATAAATTATTAGGAGTTCCTCCCACCACATTTAAAACTCGAAATGCCTGTGTTTTTGGCACTGGTCCGGCCACAGGTAGCCTGTATCCGAGGCAGAGCACAAATTACATATTTTTTAATACCGGGGCTCGACCCTGGTGCTCTGGCTTGCTTTACCCAACCGCTAGGTTACAGAACTCTCATTTACTTCTAATAGATAAAAATCTCACGATTTGGATATTTATATGTATTTCCGATAAGTCAATGAATAGGTAATTATCTAATTTTAAATTTTTAAGGGACCCACCCGAATTTTTATTTGTTCTGATGTAACATTAGAAATACGTACAACCTTAAATTTTCACACCGCTAGCAGCAACCCCCAGTAATTTATACGGCAAGAAAACGTTTGTCTGCTTGTATAATGTACGATAAATATAAAAATAACCTGTTAACCTCTCCAAAAAATACTTTATGTAAAAATCAATATAATGCATAAAATTGCATACGAAAAAAATATTTTGATATTACAGGTATACTTTTCAATAAGATTTGTTTAAGTGTCTAATTAGTATTCAAATTCTGCTTTCTGACCGCAGAAAGTTAAAAGTTTAAATGTTGTAAATTTAATTTTGGTGTAACAAATGGACCAAAATATATCCAATGACAAGCCTTCAAAACCCTTTTATCAATTTCTATAGACTATAAATACTTTTTCGTAAACTCAAACCAGTTAGCCATCTACAAGAATCACATTTCTCTAAATCCCATCCACATTCTAACGTACATTTTTACTTGTTTTTGACGTCATTACTGAACTTTTCCTGTGTGCATGAGTATAATCTAAAAAGGTTTCGCAGCCCTGGTTTTAATGGTCTGTGCAAAAAAATTGAACATCTCTGCCAAGATAGAGTAGTCATTTACGAAGCACGGGCGCGCCTACAAATCGTGTTTAAATGACATAAACAAGGACAATATGATGACACTAGACGTATTTCACAGCATTTTGTTCTAGAACAGGATCGTTGACACTTCGGTGGATTCTCGTTAATATTGAGACTTACTTTGTGCGGTGTAGTGTATGAGCGGGAGCGGATTTGTGGTCAGAGAAGAAGGGCGATTTTAAAAAGCTTTTTGGAGGTTAAGGCAAAGAATTTATGATGTTTTATAGTCAAAATTATCTCATCAATCATTATAGACATATTAATATTAATCTGCTTACGTATATAAATGTAATAACATAAAACTTAATAAACGATACAACAATTGCAGCAGTGTCTAGACTTAAATCTTATAAGTAGGGCGATAGAAACTGTGTACAAAAAGTTTTGCAAAAAATATCTGGGAGTTATAGAAACTATTATACATATGTATTGCTTTGGCATATACATTATACATATTATAAATGAGTGGAAATTGCATATCTGTACGTTCAATTAATTTACTCACAAATACTATGAGACAAGTGGTTGTGAAAATCGATTTGAACGCGAGTGTTGCCGCGGGCGAAAGTTAGTCCTAGCTCCAACATACAAACTTAAGAAGGAGGATATGGCGTTTTAATATACAATCTAACTATTATCGTCGAGAGATAGATTTAATAAACTGTTCGTCCTTTGTTTAATTGTTTTCAAAACATCATCGCTTATGCTTTACGCCGTTTCTAGATTTAAGATGAATGGCATACCACACAAGAATGTGTTTTTCTCACATACCTTCGAGCACACACCGGTAAAAAATCTTCCAATTAGCACGATATATAGTGTCATTAAATGATCTGAAGTCTATTCCTTGATCATTTAATTCATATCTCACGTACAAGAAGCTGCCATAGCGGACACACAATTTTATGGTTCCGATGAAAAGTTTATTATTGTCCTTTTTCTTTTGTAATAATTAGAGAGGGACGCAGCGTCCTGTATTTTGTTTGCCATTGATCATAAAATTGTTCAATACTTAACGACCGTTGGAACAAATTATAAGATAGTTTCGGTTTCTTGTGGCTCGGAAAATATTTTTATGATTAAATGTATGTATTGAGTTTCTGAATTTAAACCTTTGGTTAACACTACTTTTAATATCGAATTTTTGTATTTTATGATTTTATTCGTGATTTAAAGGGACATAATCGTTAAAGCAGATTTAAAGGTTTTTTATACTCTAAGGAAAAATGCAGCGTATTTTATTTTTACGTCTCTGGGCGTCTATGGAGTCGTAAGTGGCCGGAATCGTAGTCAGTTTAAATTTTTTTTGGTTGAAAGTAAATAAATGAAAAATGTTAACTTAGCGAAGTCAAAATTAATTTAAAGCCAGAATTACTTCCAATCTTAATATGAATCCTGGAAACTCGGTTTCTTTTGGAAAAAAGGTCTTCTAACAGCCTAGGATGACAAACAGATATTTTCACCTATAGTAATATTTTACGAAAACTAATGTTAAAATAAATAACATCACCCCATTGCACGCGATATTGTAATATTTCATAATATTATCGGCATTTTTTTACGATTATTTAATTGGTGGCATTAACGTCCGCAGCATTAATTGCGATTTATGACTTTTATATGGCTTTCTCTTGTGTTGGACACGTTATTTTGGTTCGACACACCCACATTCATTGAAATGTTACGCTATTAATATATTACTGACTCAGTATGGACAGTAGCTCTCGTAAACAAGTAGGTATCCCCTCTATCCCCTTGTACTCACAACAACCTGAGTATCACTTCCCCAATAAATCCAAATGTGACTGATATGTGTCCATAAATATCGTTACTTTCCCACTTTCTGGACGGTTTCTCCCAAAACATTTTTTTTAACAACACAACGAACACGTATAATCAAGATAACTGACTAAGAGTAAGTATAGAATAATCTAAAGGATGGAATTTGTAACATAATTGGTATACAGAGTGTTTGTGGACTGCTCCTGAAAACGAAGACGAGTGAAAGTACTAATGATACGTTTGATGAAGGAACGAAAAAAAGATATATTTTTAACACTTTTTATTAGTATTATTTACGTTCATCTTATAAGTATAGCTAAATGAAACGATAGTTTCATAATACATTAGTTTACTAAATAAAGAACCAGCAATGAAGCATGATAACAAAAACAGCTGGACTAACATGATCGAGCGAAACAACGCTAATATAACGTTTTAAAAAGAGGATTTATTTTTAGTCAGGTTCGAATTTTATTCCATCCCTTCATCAAGTGTCATTAGGACTATCACCTGTCTTCGTTTTCGGGAGCAGTCCCCAAACACTCCGTATGAAACGAATTACTGAGTTTGTAGGGAAAACAATAGTTTATTTTAAATATATAAAAAAGGTGCCTAGATTTTTTTATTCATAGCTTTTAATGATGGAATCATTCGATTTGTGTCAGTAATAGATATCCTGTGCTCTAATCACAGATAAAACAATATATTAAACATCGATGTACCAATAATGGACAGGTAAATTGCACTGCTTCCGTACAAACATTACAATCCTCCTCAAAGCATTTTAAACTATACCAACTTGTGATAAGACAGACATTCCTATACGCAGAACCCAAACGTGAAATTAATTTACTTCATATCCAATTCTATTTCCCACTAATAAGATAGAAATTAAACGTAAGCATATATTTGACGATTTTGTCGTTTGAATTTGAATTTTATGTCTTGGAAGTAAAGTATATATTTGAATGGTGTGATTATGATACATTTTAGTAGCAAGCTAAGATAAATAACAAGGTCTGAGCGGCTCTTTGGAGGCTGTCGGGGATCCTTAAGGCAGTACCGACAAATTGTTCTATTCAACGTTATAAGGAGCAATTATTGGATTCACCTTTGGTATGCATTTAATGAGCTTTGTTTTCTGTTTCTTGAATGGCTTAAGATAAGCTGTATTTGCTATAAGCTTTTAAGCTTCGGAATGTTGCGACTTTGTTTGTTGATTTTTTCTAGCGTTTATTTTTATATAGTGTTTGGGGACTGCTCTTGAAAGCGAAGACAGGTGATAGTATTGATGACACTTCATAAAGGAACGGAATAAAATTCGATCCTGACTAAAAAAATATATATTTTTTAAACGTTTTATTAGCGTTGTTTCGCTCGATCATGTTAGTCCAGCTGTTTTTGTCATCATGCTTCATTGCTGGTTCTTTTTTTAGTAAGGTAATGTTTTTTATGAAACTATTGTTTCATTTAGCTGTCCTTAAAAGATGGAACGTAAATAATGCTAATAAAAGTGTTAAAAATGTCTTTTTTAGTCAAGATCGATTTTTTTTCCATTACTTCATTAAAGGTGTCATTAGTACTATCACCTGTCTTCGTTTTCGCGAGCAGGCCCCAAACAACCTGTATAAATGAAAATCAATGGCGTTGAATTGACAACGGCTTGGGGTTATTTTTCTGTTCGTAACTATCAAGATGAAGTTAAGAAATGAGAGTTTTTTAATTAATTATGATGAATTTTCTGAAAATCCACGGAAAACTTAAGATAAGTCACGGACACTAGTGAGTTTTCGTATATGCGTACGTTCAATACTTCAATGCTTAAATCGCTGAACTGATTTTGATGATCTGTGGTACAATGATTCAACTGGATCCTGGAGTCAACTATAGCGTACATTTTTACGTTGAATAGCAAAACGACTTTGATTTTCTGTCTAAGATTTTAATAAGTGCAGTATTAGTAGTACCTAGTTATTGTAACAGGCTGAAGTCAGGTCGCGCGACGTTCAAAAAGTCCTTCGATTATAAAATTATTCAACAAATTGACGTTAAATGTCAGGTTCGAATTAAAACAATAAATAAGTAGATTTAATATAACGACAAGAGTTATAATAAGATTTTTAAGCACCGATATATTTCGTAGTTATAAACAAGCTCATCAGAAACGTATTTAATTTCATTTTATGATTTTAATAATCTCGTTATGAAGTTAAATTAAGCGTCGAATTGTTAACAACTAACAGATCTTTAAATGCGTAAGTAACGATGTGTGTAGGCAAGTAAAATTTAACACGATTATTGACAAATAAATGCGGACGACTTTTTAAGGTTGTGTTTAACAGGATTCCATTTATCGCTGCGCGTAATTAAAATCTTAAGATAATGTAAATTGAATTAATTTAAAAATGATTTTATTACCGCGCGGCTGACGTTTGCCAAATTGGGTTTTCGCTCGGCGAAAATTTTTCGATGTTTTAATGATAGTAATATTACGAATGTCACGTTTTTATGCCTAAATCACTCAATGGGGTGTGATAAATGTTTGAATCCTGCAGGATATAGGCACTGTGTTGTAATGATAATAGTTTATGTATTTTCGTTCTTCTTTTTTCAAATCAGGATAGTGTTTAGTTTTCTGTTGAGCCTAGAAAATTCACCCAGAAAGTGAAGATATATCGTACGAAATTCGGAAATTAATCTTTACATAAACAATTCCTATCGGAAAATAATTCTCATCGATAATTATCTCGGAAACACTCCCGAAAACTTAATTAAAACACCAGTGAATTCCGAATTGTTCGGAAATATATACGAACTTCTCGAAGACATTATGATCGTGACAAATCTGTATTACCTTATAAAACAACATCCTTAAAGTCTCAAATAACACGATAAGAGAATCTCCCATAATTGGTGAAACCATTGACCCGTTTTCCGCCAATTGATGGAATCGTCCCGCGGCCAGGCTTGTAATCAAAAACATTACAATAAACATTATATAACAATGTGCAATAATATAAATATCTCGAGATATAAATCTGATTGTGTTAAGCGCTCGTAAAATGCTACCGAAACTCAACTTATCCTATACGTATTGCCTTGGGAGTTTAAAATAATTTTAACGCCGACAATTCACCGATTGCGCCCTGTAGTTTTGTCTGTACTTAAATGGAATAAACAGAATTTGATTTTTACTGTCCTTATTTTTTTTAAAGTGTATACAGAGTGCTTGGGGAGTGTACCCGAAAACGAAGGCAGGTTATAGTACTAATGACACCTTAATTAGTGCTAATGAGACCTGTGTCGCCCAAGAAACATCCATGGGCTCAAAATTTTGCGTTTATAATATTAGGAAGGATTATTATTACCTTTGATTACAATACTGTAGTTTTCATAAGCTACCCTAATTTATAAGAACTTTAATTTTTAAAATTAGTGTTCCGCACAAAATTGTAACACCTTAATATTTATCGCGTTTAAAACTATAGCCCACGGGCAGTAGATGATAATAATGTTTTAAAAAATCGTACACTTAACCTTATAATATGTATAGAATCGCAAAAATGTCCAACAAAAAACAATATCAAGACAATCTTCATGAGCGCTTCATTAGCAGAAAACGTTTCCATAATTCCACCATAAATTTATTTTACACCCAAATTATAAATAAATACGTTTTATTTAGCCTTAAAATGTCGTGTTTAAAAAAAACCCTGTCATATATTGTTTCACGGTAAATATGTCTTCTTTTTACCTTCGATATTATAAATTTAAATTAATTCTCATTAAGCATTGTGCTTCATCAAAATGCGCATAAATAAATTCCATCCTTGGTATTGCACAAATTTAGGCAAATTGGAGTTCACTTGGGAGTCCGTCTTCCTTGTCTTGCAGTTTATTATCTTTCTCAGTTAAGGCTTTATTCAAAAGACAGCCTATACGCTTTAGTACTTACAACTGCAGTTTCGAATGCGTATAAATCATGTCGGAAATGGATCATCTCAGAAATGGTTCGACCGAGTATCTAAGATTATTTTTATTTTTAAAAACTTAGGGAAATCATGAAAACCCATAAAATTCGAACGATTAGGTCTTTTGACACATAAATTAACGTTAGGTTACACATACAATGAATTTTAAATAAAATTTAAAATTGGTTCTGTTTCGTATATTAGTCTAAACCAGAGGTTTCCAAACTTATTTTCCAATTTTTTTTCTTTCAAAAACTTACTAGTTCCGGTGGACCCCTTTCCGATTCATTACTACCATGTTCCCAAAACTCAACAAAAAATATGAAGATTAGATCTAATCAATTTTGAAAAACAATGAAAATTGATTGGTGAATTAATTATATCTCAGGCTGTCGTAAGGCACGTCTCCAGGCACAGTTGAAAATTGATTATGTCTTAATTTCAAAATACAACAGATCAATTTATTGCGCTTTGTGAGGGTATCAGAAAAACAAAATTGGCCAATCAAACAAGTGATTCCATCCATTTTTATTTTTTTTATAGTGATATATTTTATATATTTTTTTATATTTTATATTGACACTATCGAATAAGACCAATTTTTATAGATTCCCGTTTACTACTTGTCCATCCTCAATTTTTTGTCACGCCAACATACACTCCTATCGAGTCGCTCGTGGACCCCTGTGGGTCCACCTGAACCACTTTGGAAATCACCGGTCTAAATAAACATACAGACAGTCGGGTAGAAAATAATAAACTTTCATAACGCTGTGCAAAAAGATACTTTTCAATTTTATTTATACAGGGTGTTAGGGGACCGCTCATGAAAACGAAGACAGATGAACTAATGACAACTTTGATGATGGGACGGAATAAGTATCGATCCTAATTTTAAAAAAAATTAAAACGTTTTATTAGCGTTATTTAAACTCTGCTTTGTAAATGTAACAACAGTTTCATAAAAAAATATATTAATTTACTAAAAAAAAAGAACCAGCAATGAAGCATGATAACAATAACAGTTTGACTAACATGATGGAGCGAAATAACGCTAATTAAACGTTTTAAAAATTTTGTCTGTAGCATCATCAAAGGTGTCATGAGTACTATCATCTGTCTTCGTTTTCGGGAACAGTCTCCAAACACCCGTTATAGCCTACTCATATACCTGACATTTAACGAATATGTATAAATGATAAAACAGATATTTTAAAACACAGAACAAAAGACGAATAGTTCTCAATTCATTGGTCTATTCCAATTGTCCCATTAAGGTAAATAATCGCTTATTTACTGGATTGATCACCAGTTCAGTGATGGAGTATGAAGGACATTGGAACAGTCAACAGTGAAACGGGGTTTAATGAGCACCCAAATATATCTCTAGATCTTATTATATGTCTCTCTTACCATTTATAGCGGGAATTGTGAGAAATAATTAGAAATTTCTTTTATATCATGTGGCCACGAAAATCGCGTTAAGCGATGAGCTTCATTGGAGGTTTGATTTTAAACACTACCGTAAATATAAGTATAGTAGTGTCTCTGTGAGCAAAATAATATTTTTCTTCTAAATACATGTTCGTACAGAAACACTTCATTTTTTCATTTTTTTAATTTCACTATGTTACGAAAAGTCCTGCTTGACTCGGTTAGCTATGAAACGATTGAACCGATCTTGACGAGGCTTCCACTGGTTAATATAGTTTAATTTTCACTTTCAAATAGTAATTAGAATAACACAGAAGACCGTAGATACCCACGAAATTGTGTGTTGGTTAGTGTTACTGCCAAATGTTTGAACCTAAGCCCTTTTAGACACAGTAATTTTACATAAAATCAACGCAAACTCCAGATCGAGATTGTTCTTTAATTAAATTTTCTTGTAATGAATCCAGATAAAAATTGTGGTATTATAAACCGCGCGTGAGAAGATGATAGTTTTGTTGCAAATCACCTTTTTAGTGGCCCGACGAGGACTCCATAATATTTATACAGCATTGTCTGTCACAGCGATAGTTCTCGCGTCCAAGTTTTGTAATAAAATAAATCAGAGACGTCCCTAAATGGCAATTACGTGGGCCACAGACCAATCACAGAATACTAATTGGAGTTGATTTATTAAATTTTTGTTTTAAAATGTTTCCAATGCGATTGCCTTTCTTCAAGTGATAGAAATAATAAATTAATCATTTATAAATTCTATCTAATTTCAATATATACGTTTTATTAAACAAGTTTATAATTAAACATTTTTAAATAATATCTAAGAACGATGATCACGCATTGAAAAATTAGTCCAGTCGTTTAAGAAACTACGGTATCACAGACAGACAAACACGTCAAACTTGAAAACTTATTTTCGTCATTAATAAAATAAGTTGTCAGTTATCGAATTAATGAAATATATAAGTCTATATCACTCGTATGTCATGTCTGGTATTTTTCAAAAATTCTCGTTCAGAATGAAACAATGTTAAGGATAAGATTAAAAAATAAATAAATCATAATTTAATTAAATTGACAATGCGACCGTTCCACATTAAATAAACTCAAATAATTAATTATAATCTGGCAACAGCTATCGTTAAGGTGTCAGGGGAATGAGTTTTTCAAGAAAAATGGCTGACACACCGAATGATAAATGATGACCGGGCGAAAGTTTTAGCATTAATTGATTTTGGGTTCGATGCACTGGTACATTTTTGTAAAGTGCAATGTCAAGGATGAAAAATTATATCAATTTGAGGAACATCGTTTGTGTACACTACTTGTTAACTGCGGGTTTGTCTGACCAAACTATCTATAGCAATGAATAATATCGACATAACTTTATGAATATTAAATTACATAAAGTACTTACAAAAGAAACTCAATTTATATTTGTCTGTATGTCTTTGGCTAATCTCTGTTACGACTGGACGAATTTTGAAAAAACTTTCACAGATAGTTAATGTTATAAGGAGTAACTTACGCTACTTTCATTTTCATTTATGGTTTTGTTTGTTTGTTTGAAGACTCAGGAACTACTGATTCGACTTGAAAAATTATTTCAGTGTTATACAGTATATATATATATATATATATATATGTATTATACATATTTAAAAGCGTTTGATGATTTTATTATTATGATAAATAAGAAGCAAGTCCTTACAGTTCAGTCTAAAAAGATTTTTTTATATTATTATTTATATTATATCTTTCACTCAAATGATTCTTTCCTAAATATATTAAATATTTAAAATCAAGTACTGACGATACAATCCCAGGCATAAAATATGCT
>JAOSYY010024805.1:0-11664 GCA_025727935.1 Hebomoia glaucippe | reverse complement strand
CCAATACCACGACGAGCACCAGCGGCTGCGGCTCGAGCGAAAAGCTTTAGAGATCGACTCGACCCCCTATTAGGTAACTACTAGCTGACCCAGCAAATGTCGTTTTGCCACATAAATATATAAAATTGGGGGTGAAAATTTGGGGTTGTATGTATTTTTATATACTATATCATAAAAGAGTAAAAAGACAAAAAATAGAATAGTAAATTTAGGGGTGGTCCTCCCTTAATATTTAGGGGGATGAAAAATAGATAGTAGCCGATTCTCAGACCTACTGAACATGTATATAAAATTTCATAAGAATCGGTCGAGCCGTTTCGGAAGAGTATGGGAAGGAACATTGTGACACGAGACTTTAATGTATTAGATACTAACTTTATGGTGGTCTTCCCGCAAAGTATACATCGTACGATTAAGTGATTTTGGAGTTTATTATTCTTCTTAAACGTTGTCATTAGGGTATTTTTTGGATTAAACTGCATCTTGCCAACACTATATTATTTGAACGCAAATGATGAAAGTCAGCCCACAAATATGACTGGTTTTAGCATTACTGTCTTAATAAAGCCCAAAGGTTTGTTTCGTGAATTAATTTACTGTTTCAGAGTTTAATAATTTTTTATACAAACGCTCTATAAATCTTAATGCATTTTGATTTTCGATAACAGTAAAAAATCTTTATTATTATATATTTATTACGTCATTTTAGTGTATCAACGGAAAAATACAAACAAATTTTTACCATCATATATTACAACTTGTCATAACTATTTCCTATTAGATAATAGTGTTATCGACCCTTCAGGCCGGCATTATATTTAGTTCCTACATACCATTATCATGTGTATACAAGTCGTCTATGTATTTATGTAGTATTATATAGAATGCAGTATCTATAATGTACTACATCGCATTGAAAGTAAAACATGCACATTGAATATTCCAAATGCGGAATAAGATGACGCGTCGATTCCACGTGTAGGAGTAATCAAATAATCTTTATATAAATACCCTCATCGAAGTGATCCTGATTATTCCGGTATTATTGTTTCACCTAATGACTTTAAGCTGTTACAATAATATACTTATTTATTGACTTTCCTTATTGCAATCAAAGTTCAAGATTTACGACTTAATTCAGTTAGATAAATTTATATTGTTTATTAAAATTTCTTCGGTTTTTTTACTCATTCTAAGTGTACTAAAAATAAATATGGTAATTATTATTTACATAGTAGTTAAGTCTTGTAGTGAAAATGATTTTATACAAAAGATCAAGTCACTCCATATTAAACGCTCCATATTAATTTACTTATGTAATAAACTATGTATATGTTATGTAGCAAATTTAAAAATAAGAAATTGGATAAGTTTTCTTAGACTTATTGAACTCAAACAATCGTTTATCCAAAACAGGACGTAGTAATCCTTTATATATAAGCAAGCATACATATAAGCGTGTATACAAATTAAACTGCTATAATAAACTACAAGTAATCAATAATTTAATTACTTATTTATTACCTGGATTACGGCCCGCAGTAAAACTGTAATGATATAATAAAATCATTCAAGTAATTAATTGTAGACTAGATACTACATTTGTTAATGAAGATGCACCTACTACACAAACCGGTACATTACTATTGACTGCAAACAAAGTAATTAGCTCCTTATATTATGAATAAACACTTAATTAGTTGACTAATTATAATTTAGGTATGATGATCGATTCGTGACCGTCCCTACATTAAGATAGCGAGATTGAATTGATCCCTATCGACACAGTTCACACTTAAATCATTATAAATAATTGCTCGACAACCCTATTTATTATCATTCTAATTAAGTTGACACGTAGGCGTTAAAAATGTGCAGAGTGCAATCGCAACATATTCGCAGTTTCACACCCGTTGCAATGATAACGAGCTAATGACTCATTAGGAGTAATTATTTAATTTATTATTCTAAATAGGACACGAACAATGGCACCGCAATGTACAGCTGCTATCTGTGATTATAAATATTAACACAGTAAATAAATTAATTATGGCTAAAGGCTAAAGGTCTGCGCGTGCTACGGGTTCATACTCACTACTAGTGAACACGCAGTCGTTTGCAGACACTTGTGGTCGCGTATCGGCTAAGCTCGTTTGAATGAGAAATCATCGTTTTAAATCATTTGTGGTAGCGGGAAGAAACCGCAGGGATATAAGCCATGAAGTGGTTCATAAAACTGTTCCAAGGAAAATCCGAGAAATCGAGTGAAATGCACGGGGATTGGAAGCCGATAAAAAGGTTGCATTCGAAAATTGACGAAGTTGAAGAAAAGGAAATTTCTTCCAAAGATAAAGTGTCCGTGGTGGTTGGAGAAGAAATCTTTGCATTGACGACTATAAAGAACTTTCGATGTGATTCAATTAGTGAATTTGTTTTTGAAAGTGAATGGGTTTTCGTGTCGCGAGAAAAATTGATGGAGCCGAAATTCCAACAGAATTTGGCGAAAACCAATTTGTTGACAGATTTGTGCAAATCAGTGCGAAAGAAAAGTAAGCGTACAAAAATAGCAACTATTGTCGCCAAACCGCCCGGCTGCCATTGCAAAGATCTCGGTACAGAGGAAAATGGCGCAGAAAAAATTGTCTACACAAATCCATTCCGCCGTTTTTTTAAAACGGTCTGTGATTTATGGAAATGTTTGTGTAAAAAAATTAAGATTTTTTTTTATAATGCCCACGAACCCATACACGTTGACGAACAAGATTTTGAAATTACAAATTCGTATCTGTGTAGGTAAAGACTTGTTTTTAATTTTTGTGTATTCTTATTAGACACGTTTGTCTATTTGGTACCATAATAAATCCGGAAGGTGTTCTACTGTATATTTACGCAAGATCCATGTATGAAATAATAATAATATATTTAATTTATCTATCTGAATCAATTTGATTCATAATTATAAAATATATTTTTCTATACCATAGGAACACAAACGAGTGTACCTGGTATTAAGCGATTCTTGTCGCCCATGGACACCACTAACACTAGGAGACCTAGGAGACGCGTTGCTAACGTTAAGACTTTGGCCATACTGCATTAGTTATATATACAATGACGTCCCATTGCCGGTCTTATTTTCTTTTTATCTCAAATATTCGGAAATTGATAGACTGAAGCAGTAACGCGCACACCATTTTACAACCTTTCCATATATGAACATTGTACGTGACTCAGGCGGAACTTATAATTTATTGGGTTTCGTGTTAGATTGTATAACTAGTTATTGTAATTATTATTTTTGATGTTTATTATTAGTCAAGAAAACTCATGTTCGGAACTTTTGTTGAAGCAGCAGCGGGTAGAGTGCGGGCACTCCGCGGCGGGCGTACATCCCGTGGCGCAGGTGCGGCGCTACGAGCTTACGCGTTACATCTGGCACAAGACAAAAGCACTACGTTTGCTCAGAACGTTGACAATTTCATCGCCTGCACTTTGGATTCGAAAGAAACTTGCCCACAGGTGGATATTTTTTTATACCAAAAACGTTACACGTGTTCTTACTGTCTTCGACTAATCAACTTGAATGATTGTAAGTAAGATCGCATTAGTATTTTACGAGACATTGTCGTACTATTGCGTATATTAAGCATGCAAAAAGACAAAGATTGAAGCTGAAAGGAACATCACTACATTTTACGCCTGATACCACATATTTCATTAACGTGTAGTGCATCAGTCACCCGACGGAATTTCCATAGTCCTATTCCATACAAATTGCAAAATATAATATAAACACGATAGACTAGATAGTACAAGATGTATTGATCTTGAATGTATTGTGGGCTTAACTTAATCTAAGTTAACTATACAGAATGTTTGGGGACTGCTCCCGAAAACAAAGACAGGTGATAGTACTAATGACACCTTTGATGAAGGGACGGTATAAAATTCGATCTTGACTAAAAAAACATATTTTTATAACGTATTATTAGCGTTATTTCGCTCCATTATGGTAGTCCAGCTGTTTTTGTTATCATGCTTCATTGTTTCTTCTTTTTTTAGTAATGTATTTTTATGAAATTATCGTTTCATTTAGCTGTACTTACAAGATGGAGCGTAAATAATGCTATTAAAAAGTGTTAAAAATGTCTTTTTATAGTTAGGATCGATTTTTTTTTCATCCCTTCATTCCATTTAGAGCAGTCCCCAAACACTCTGTATATAGTTGATTAAATTAAATTAAGTAATATATTGCTTATATCTTCAATAGTAAAACTATATTATTTTTATTCACTTTAGGTAATGATGCGCAATATGAGACAGTTCATGTCAGGCATGAAAAATTACCTCGTGAAGCACGGAGAAAGAGAATTCGAAAAGGAAGTGGAAAAAGAGAGACTCAAGGTAATTAGTTTAAAAATTATAACATTCTTAAACTTAAAACATTGCATTGCGTGCAGAATCATAAAGTTATAAATACTGAAGATCATTAGGTTCCTCAGTTATCCTTATATAATGTAAATTACTGCGATTTGAATTAAAATATCACGAGATGAATTAATCTGTTTGTATCTAAACCATGAATTAAAAATTTTCAATGTAGTATTAACAGCAAAGATCACATCACCCCAATTAGAACGAATCGTAATGTTGATTATAAACCTATACATATAAAGAAAATTGAAGTGTCTGTCTTTAATATAAAGTATACACGTACGATAAAAATACAATTTTTGAAATTTATTTCTGTCCTTTCCAGTTGATATCCGAAACGGCTAACTCTTTTTTAAAGGGACTTTTTTTTAGTTAAGATCATAAAACGGAAAATGGCTTCATTTAATTCACAGTGTATACATAAAAAAGAATGCGGGTAAAGCCGCAAGTAATGGTATGTAATAATTTCTTTTTCTATATTACAGTTAAAACCAACAGAATTTTTAAATATCGACGCAATATTAGAAGGTGTAATGCATCGGCTCGTGGTTCGACCGTTACGATCCAAGCTGTATACATTGCTGGCGTCTTGGCACGCGACTGACGTTCGTCAGTTGCACGCCGCAATCGAACGAGCTCAGCACGCAACGCCCTTACAACTTGGAGTTAAGGTATTACATCATAATCGTTTTCTGTTATTCTGTACACTGAAAACTTTGGCCGTAGAATTTTGTACTTATTACAATTTTTGCACGAAATTTACACCTAAATTGGTTTTTGTATTTCGAAATATTTTTTATAATACCAATAAAGTAATTTTGAATAAAGTTTTTAAAAAATCGACTGATATAATTTAATCATCTTTTGAATCTTTGACGTAAAAATAGGAAATCTGTGGGGACACCAAATACCATTCCAAAGCAATCACAGATTAGCGTCTAGGTTGCGCAATGCTGAACTTAATGAAAATGTAAAATAACCAAACACGTCAACCTTTCAAAATTATTTTTGTTTCAATACGTTGTAATTCAAATGACTATAAATATACAAAATGTTAATTAGTATTATGCCATACATTCGTTCTAATTTAAACATACTAAGTGTTAATTAAAAACCTACTATTATTTGGAATTTATTTCAATGGTATATATAATAAATGTAATTTCCCTCAGGAATCCACAAAAGTGCCATCATCAGCTGTGCTTGCAGTTATTTCAAAACATTTTCTGAAAATGCAAGAAGCGGACTCGCCCTTAGACAAACTTGAGAATCTTTTAGCAGCTATATCTGTTATGTTCAACGCAGTAAGTATTATAATCCTTTGTACTTGAAAACGAATTACTCAAATGTACTCATACAAAGATGGCGCAGTAATCAATTACTCAGTTCTGAATAAGTGGGAAAGTGGTTCTTATATAACACAACAGATGTCGCTCTAAAGCGCGAACTAAATTCTGAATTGCGCTATTAAAATGCTTTACTGGTTGTGTATATTCTCTCAGAACCGAATTGAAATCATACTTACCTGGCGTAGGGGACACCGTGATCAGGAAGGCGGTTCCCCCAGAGCGAGACTCTACCATTGCACTGCGGTAGGGTTGACCTCTGCGATTATCCCTAATGTGGATAACTCGGACGCGTAATTTTTGGTAGTGGGGACTGCGTACGCGCCGTCCCCCTTATAATATAATATAATATATAGTAACTTGTCTAGAGATAAGACAATATCAGGGTTTTCAAATATGAGTTCGTAAAAATACCACGTATTTTAATACTTTAAAATATTTCGAAATGGAAGTCTTTTCAACACTACAAATACTTTCATTGGGTAACGTCCCGTTTTAACTTACACACAAGGACCATTATTGAATTTACAAAAAAATACATTTAAGGGCTGCCTTTACAATAAATACGATTAGGCTCCTTATTTATACTATAATACGAGTTACTTTCATATGAAATTGCACCGAGGACAGGACTCGCTATGAAAAGTTTTTAGTTGAAATGAAATCTTTCCTTCCTACTTTTGAAATACAGGCTTAGGACTGTCTGCTTTGACTAAATTGTATTTTACTGTAACTTTTTTATTTTAAAGAAATATAGTTTGTTTTGTTTTTTTTTTTCTTTTTTTAATCTATATTAGCAGGCGTAGTTAAAAGATTTCAATTCCTTTTCTATACTTGCAGTACCCCGCGTTTTCGCTCGCATGATTTTGTTTACATAATTTTTAGTCTGTTACTCAGTCATAGTGTAGCTTTATGTTAGTAAAAAAATTATGATGTAAAATCGACGCAGTAGTCGTTGAGCACTTTTCTTTACAATTAAAATTGAGTCTATAAAGTATGTTTGTTTCTTAAATATTTTTAAAAATATACTGAGACTACTTAGCTATAAAGGGAATTGTTGTACAATTTTGCACTTCAACAATAAATCGCAACTAATCGTTTTGAAAGTATTACACAAAATTGAATATAAATAGCGTTGAAATAAGTGTATTTTATTTTTTGTTTTGTCGGAGGAACAACAATTCTTCTAATTTTCGACTGCCTAATCCTCTATCCGTCAATATGTTGCCCGCAACGGAAAATAATCTTTCGCAAGACACGCTAGAAGCCATTGCGTTTAATTTTAATTTGGCTAGTTTCGCTAAATTTGGGTATAATGGTGCATTTATTTTCCACCACTCTAATGGATTCATATCCGGAGTCAAAACTGTGCCGTCTAGATATTTCTGAATTTCAATAATTGCCCGGTTATGGGCTGTTCTGGCTTGTTTTAAATTACGCATTGCTTTATTGTAATGTCTCCACAGTAAGCTATTGTCTCTTTTGTCCTGGATTCCAACTTCATGAGATGTTAACGCAGAAGGATGATTTCTGTCATCTTCATCAATAATCTCCGTGACTAAAGCGATTACGTACTTTTTAGTATTGTCTGCAATATTATCATTTGCATAATATAATTTAAAACGTGGATCTAAAAACATAGCCACAGTATACGTTTTGCTCTGTTCTATATTAGAGAACCGCCTTTTTATGTCTAAGATAAGATCCTGCCGGCATTTTTCAATTTCTTCCGGTAAAATTTGTAGGTTATTTTCTTGCCGATAAGCTGGACTTACAATTTCATTAAGAGCACTAATGAGACAATACGTCAGGGGGATTACAGAACTTCCACTTATATATTTCTGGCCGCTTATTTCTCTTGTCAATTGTTCGCATGGTTGTAGAATCAAGAGTAATGATTCGCAAATGCCCCATTCATGAGTGGTCAGATTAATGATGTTTGATGTTTCTAGATTATTTAATGCGCGCTTTATTTCATCTTTTAACTCGATAAACCGTTGTACCATGTAGAAGGTGGAATTCCAACTTGTCACGACTTTGTTGGCCTGATCCTGATATTTACTCCATACTAAATTACTCCGTTTAAAGTGTGATACAATCAATTTCACTTTATTCAAGATAACTTTTATACTCGAGTTCCCTAATACTTTTTGGACCGCCAAGTTAAGAGTATGTGTATAACAGTCAAAATGTTTCCACTCTAAATTAGATTTTATAGCATCTTTGATATTCGCCCCGTTATCTGACACCGAAATAAGAACTTTATCTGCAATATTCCATTCTTGAACCAAATATCTTAAATCCTCGGCCAAATGAAGGCCGCTGTGATTTGCGGCCTTCTTCTCTAATACCTTACACTCAAGTAGCACTGATTGTAGGATAAAATCTTGATCAATGTAATGACCAGTGACCGCTAAGTAAGATTTATTAATTCGTGACATCCATATATTAGCTGTTAAACATATACTCTTTGCATTCTCATTTACAGCTGATTTAATATTAATTTTAACCTCTTCGTATAGTCTTGGCAATAAATTATTAGAGAAATATTTTCGTGACGGTATCACATAATTAGGTAGAACAAAGTTAAGTAATTCACGAAAACCCCTATCTTCTACTATAGAAAACGGCTGTAAGTCGTATATGAATAGATTCATCAAGTGATTTTCAATCTCTTTTTTTCTTGTATGGCGATCACGCCGAAGAAATGCAGAAATAGTGGATGGATCGTACCTTATTTTGTTTGTTTTCTCAATATTGGCTGTTACAGTTTGCGTGGTTTGTATGTTTGTTCGGTCATGTGCCTGCACCAGTTGATGTTTCACTTCTTGTTTTCTTCTAACTAAATTAACAGATATATGTTTTCTCTGCAAATGCTTACTAAGGTTCGACACTCCCGATTTGTATGACATAATTCCTTTGCACAATTTGCATTCAGCTTTAAATTCACCCTTGTCTACAAAATGATCCCAAGCGACACTTTTCTTTGGAGACATGGCTAACGATTAATTAATTAAATGACACTCACGTATAAACAAAATAAAATCAATTTAACAGTTTATTATCACTTAAAGACGGAGTACACTTAACACTGTTTACACTGATTACACGCTATTTAAATTTAAAAAAAAACGACTTAATACGTATACTTAAAATTTATAAACATGGGAAATATAATATTATAATTATGTATTTGTATTTTACACTACACTCCTGGATTCGTAATTTCTTACTAAACATTCGCGAGATATGATTAGTGATACTCGGACAGAGGTTGTAGCAAGAATGTATTTGAATTTTTTAAATTTTCATTTATATTAACTACATGGCAATTAAATATTTATTTTCAAAGAAGCAGATGTGCCGTATTCTTTTCTTTCAATTTCCAACGAGGAAGGGACAGTTGTTGCGCACGTGTTTTACAAGCACGCCTGAGGCGCGGTATTTCTTTGTCAATAATTGTTTGATGATTTTAATACAAAAAGTTACTAGGAAAAAGCTAAAAAATAACTTATTTATTTAATGACTGACATTTGTTGCGACGTTATAAAAGTAAACATAATCACAATATGTATTCAAATAAAATACTTTCACAATAATACAGATGACTTTTGTATGCAATTGAAGCACGTATCGAGCTTATGGGTATCAAAAATACGTGCATAAGGAAACGGTTCTTTTTAACTTAAGCACAAGGACCACTATTGAATATACAAAAAAAAATACTTTTAAGAGCTGTTTTTACAAAAACTACGATTATAATCCGTATTATAGAATAAGAAGACGTATGAAAGAGACTTGTTTTTCATCACCATCATGATGTCTACATAAAAACAACGCGTGGCGCACTAGTTACTACTTACTAGAAATTCAAAATCGCTGAACTGATTTTAATAAATTTTGGTACAGAAAGACGATTTTATTCTACTTCACGTTCTCAAAATAAAACTTGAAGGATTTGATTAATTTCGTAATCCATACAAAGTTCGAGCGGGTTGAGCGGTTACTTCTTTATGACGAAAATACTTTACTATCATAGTCGAATTATACATTTTTTTAATTTCTTATTGAGTTAGAACTTTTTTAGAAAATATTAAATTTAATTCCTTTTTTAATTCATTATACGCAATCATAAGGTATGGTATGTTTATCTTCCAGATGTCATCAGAGAATTTACCGAATTACGATGTTATTATTCTTGATGAAATTCATGAAAGACACTTAATGGGTGACTTTTTATTGGGAGTACTTAAATGTCTTATTCATACCCGCTCCGATATAAAACTAGTTTTGATGTCCGCTACCATAAATATTAAACTTTTCGAAGACTATTTCAGCGCAGAATCGGCCGTCGTTATTCAGGTATAGAGATATTTAAAGATATACATTTTCAACTGTTTGCAAAGAAGCCCAAAAAGGGTTGTGTGTTTGTACCTATAACCCGTAACTAGTCAACGACTTAACCGATTTTAATAAATACGACATTAGATTCGACTTAAGGGTGCTAGTACAATTCTAAACTATTCATGCTTCCATTTACAATTCGTAAACTAAAAATTTCTGATTTTCTTTAACCGGTTATGAACCCTTTTAATTTTTAATTAAGCTTGTTTTATGCTAAAAGTTTATATAATGATAATTAAAAAAGCGGACAGTAAAATAAATTTCTTAATAAAATACAGGTTCCTGGAAGATTATTTCCCATAGAACTTCATTACAAGCCAATTTTAGTTGAGGATAAGCCAACTAGAGATGATCGACTCGACCCACAACCTTACGTACAAATCATGCAGATGATTGACAATAAGTACCCAGGTATATTTGTCATAAATAAACATAAATTTCTAGACGATGACCAGTATTATATAATTGTGTAATGTTTGCAAATAGGTGAATTATTTCAAGTGTCCCTGAACGGTAACGAGAACGATTTTTATGAAAGTCGATATTGTTATAGATTTTTCGAAAAATTAATACTTATTTTGAAATTTAAGCCGTTGATTTTGATAAATAAACATTGAATAATGTCTGTCAGTATATCATTTCATAGTGTATCTTGGTACCGGATTAAGCCAGTGCCAAGCTTTGGTGCCTTAAAGCACTTTAAGGTGCCATTTAGTGCGTGGGACTTGAAGCGCAAGGCCTTGCCTACTGCATTCGCTACTCTTGCTACTGGGGAAATCTCCGCCACTTGTTTACTTCACATGAATTTCACAAAAATATCGATAATGATATGTTGAGTAACAAGTTTTGAGGAGACTTTTTTTTTATTAAAATACTATTCATAATTTTTTTTTTCTAATTTCGTAATCAGGTGACGAAAGAGGCGATCTTTTAATATTCATGTCCGGAGTACAAGAGATAACTGCGATATGCGACGCAGCTCAGCAGTATGCTGAGAAAAATAAAAATTGGATAGTACTTCCTCTTCACAGTGGCCTGTCCTTGATAGAACAGGATAAGGTATAGTTCCATGACTGTTAATCTTAAAATAACACAATTTACCATTAAGAAACGATCGGCAGATTTAAAACTTCTGTTAATATTAGAATTTATCTATACTTATCTTCTTAATATGTATATATAAATTACGTGTCACGTTGTTTGTACGGGATGAACTCCGAAAGTACTGTACCGTTTTTAAACTTTTTTTTCTTTAAAATGAGTGCTATGCTCTAACTTAAGAGGTCGAATAGTTTATTTATCAATTTATAGTCGCAATATTTTTTATTGTGAATTATTGTTTGTATATTTGGGAGTCAAAATTATCTTTTAGATTCAAACGATTCTAATAGATGACAATATCCGTTGACTAAATTGAGTAGGTATTCAATAGATGGCACTGTGTTAAAAGCACAAACGTTTCAATAATAATAATGCTTAC
>JAOSYY010024804.1:1307-11666 GCA_025727935.1 Hebomoia glaucippe | reverse complement strand
ATGCCTATTATATATAATAGCCTATTACTTGTAATATAACTTTGGATACCAGTCAGTGAGAGTTTCGTAAATATCAGTCCAGTTGTTTCCGATATTAGACTAAGCCCTATAGGGGTAAACAAGTGTTGCTGATAACAGCAACGATACAGAAAGCTTGTTTTTTTAATGTTACAAACAGACTTTATTTATATATTATTAAACTAATGTACAATCAAAGGTGAAGTTAAAGAGATCAGCACGGTATTTTAATAATTATTTATTACATACAATTTCATACAATCATAAAAATATATTTAACTCTATTAACGTAACGAAGACAAATTATTAATTAATTTCACTGGAATGAATTTAACAACGTATTCCATAATTATGTATACGTATTTATTGCTAAATGTTACATTATTTAAATATTGCCATATTACAGATCACTTCTTTCTTAGAATAAAAATATGAAAAAAAAAACAGTGATCAAATAAAAATAATATCTTTTCATTAATGGTAAAATTTACAACGCGTTGAGTTAAAAAATATTTAATACAATATCATTATTTGAATGCTTTAAAAGTATAAAATAGCTGAACACTATTTTATATCTATAGATAATACACTTATTTATCATACGATTTACGTTGAAATAACTTTTTAGGGCCGTTAAAATAAAATTTAATTCATTAAACAGTATCTTTGTAGAAGTCTATCAATGCAAGTGGATTCTTTATTACAAAATTTGTGCCTGTGTACGTATAACAAAAAACTATTAAAGTAAATAAAAAAAAATTGAATATACATTACTATTAAATTCCAAGTACTTATTTTACTGTATTACTTTGAGACACATTCATAGTCATTATGATAGTCAATAGATTATCTGTATTTAAAATTAATGAATACTGTATTCATTTTTTTTATCTTCGACTCTTCAGTATATATTATTTTACAACATCGCAGTCTGAAAATTAGATTCAATTTCAAGCCACGTTTTGAAAGACGGGCCAAAATATTGCGTTTTGAAATTCAAAATTTTATGTTGAGACAGTCAAAGTAAATTTTTAATCATTTTAATTTTTTCACGTTCCTTTAATATATACACGCTCGTTACTAACAGAATAAGGACGAAAAATGTAAAAATAGAACAAAACAGAACATAACTGAATGCCATTAAAGCTTATAGAAAACCTTTACCACCTTCATCCCATAGACAACAGGTATCAGTGACATATTAATTAAAGATAAATCATGATTTATTTGGTCTAATGATATAATTATCCGGAGTACTTGTGAATAACACTGTTAGAACCCAAAAATGCAGACCAATCTGAAAATTAAAATAAATTCATTATATTCTCACAGAGAACGTTATTTGTATGCAATGTAGTGCAATTGTTTGTATTTTATCTTCTGTCTACATAGATGAACTGATTTTGATGAACCTTCATCTAGAGATAAGAACTTTAGAGACAGGATACAACCAAACCTGACGAAACTGAGTAGCATACTAATATAACAAAGTTCATATTTTAAAATGTATCCGATGGATTTTAACAAAAGATAGATAAACAAATGTTATTACTTACCATATAAAACATGATAAATATTCGTAGTATAGGAAATCGTTTGATGATGACGCCCATCCGCAAGGACAATTTGGCAAGCGGGGAAGATGTGCGCAAGCGACGCTCTTCTTGCAAATGTATTACACTGTGGGAACAGTTCGCACGCAGTGATGCCATCTCGCTCTTGTATTTAGACTGAAGTAAATCAAAATTACAAATTATTCACCTCTATAACTATAAATAAAATTGAAGTGTCACTTTATAATTTCAAAATAAGAATATTCTTCAAATGCATGTATATACGACATTAATAAAATAAACATTTTGTCGGTATTTCTAATTTCCTGCCGGACCGACTTTAACGAGGCTTACTGGCAGACAGTTGATAATGTAAAAATGATTAAAGTTCCGCACATAACATAAAAAGCTATTCTCTAAGTGTTTTATTGGATGCGTTTTCATCCTACTTCTGTTGTGTTAACTCGTAACCTTGATGAAAAATTATAACAAACCTCCATCTTATCTAGTTGTATCTTCAGGATATTGTTATCAGCAAGGAGCATATCAATTTTCCCCTGTTTTTGTACGAGTGTTTGCGTTAAACACTGTATCTTTTCGTTGTCTATCGAATGCATAACGTCATAATCGCCTACATTCAGCGCGCTGATATCTGAAGTTGGCACCGAACTGGCATCTTTCAGGGTTAAGAGTTCTTCTTCTTTATCACGCAGCGCCGCTCGTAAGTTTGCTATCGTTTGTCCTGTTTGTAATTGGTAACTTTGGAGATCCTATTGGAATAATTAAATGGTACAATATATGAAATCAAACATACCTCAATACACAACTGTACCGTAAATTAGAAAATATAAATGGCCTGGGACAAGTCCTTTTCAAGTTATGGCGTGACCAAGGGAAATGAAAAATTGTAATAATATAAATCAACTAATAATGAAAAACTAGTGGAGATTATCTGTCCACCAGATTCGCAATAAATTAAATGTACTCAGAGTCACAGAGTAAGTAGTTTTAGTTCACAAAACATATATGAGTATATACAAGTATAGTATATCATCTTACCTAATGGCAACAATGCTAGTACGTAATTGAAGATAATATGAACAATTTTAAAAATCGTGACAAATATTAGCATTTTCAAGTAATTTCTTGTATCATTGCGCTATTCTTTTTCCACTGATATTAATAAAATTAAATAAGATTTAAGACGTTTTTTGATATATTACCTTGCCTAAAGAGTTAACTTTCGCCTCAGCACTATTCCTTGCTGCACGTTCTTCCTTCAACGCATCCCGTAGTGCCGCAACAACTCTCTCAGCGTTACTATGTCGTTGTTCTAACTGTGACATATGCTGTTTCATTTCGCTACATTCAGCCCGAACCTGAGCCAGACCTTGTGATAATTCCTCCCGTTCCTCTCTGAAAAGTTAAAAAGATGTATAACATATTTATATTCAATTACAGAAATTTTCATCGTACGCGGTACCCAATGCGATGGAAAACTTTTTTTCTACTTATACATACTTTTTGATAAACCAAACCTAATATACCAACAAAACTATTTAACACTGGCAACAACCTCCAATGCCAGAACTGTGAATTCAACCAGAGTACAACAAAATGCTACCTTATTCTACTGGATTCACAAATCAAGTTGAATTATACGCATTATTCTGACTAATACACAACTTTATTGATATGCTTTTCCACCTTAATTGCAAAACAGATTTTGATGAATTTTGGTACAGGTTAAGAATCCAGTTGATACTAGCGGTCCGACATACTGCTAATATCAACAAATACCTTTTGTTTAAATAACCACAAAATATTTGAAAAATGACAATATAAGTGAATCTTATTTTATCTTAAAATAAGGGACACATTACATTTTAGATTTATTTCGTACCATCAATGAATATTAACCCAGCTTACTTTAAATTATCTATCTGTTCTATAAGCTGTTGGGTATCTTCAGTCAAGTTACTCCCTTCTCTCAAAGATTTGATTTCATTGTCCTTAGAGAACAACATACTTTTAACCCTAAGCTTGTAAGCCTCCCACTCTCTCTCTAGACGAACACATTCCAAATTTCGCTTCTCTAAATCATGCTCCAATTCAGATATCTGTGTCTGCGCATGCCTTAAGTCATTTTCTAGTTTTATCTGTATTGAATTTTTGTTGTGTAATTCTTCTGTTAAATTTTTTATCCTGTAAAAAGAATATTTTTAGAGCCTAATGAAGTTAAAAAGGACACTATTATTTACTAGGATTTTGCTTTCCAGATTTCATATGACAATATCCATAATAGCATTTTATGCACAAAATTATATTTTTGTATTTAATTGTGTAAATGACATAAAAAAAACTTGTTTATGCTTTTTAGGCTCTCTATACTCCTATATAAAAATATATCTTTAAATGGTTAATGTTGTTGGACACAATTAATGCTATTTTACAGCAATGAAAAAATAAATTTACTTAATTATCAATTGAAATGAATGATATAGCACAATAAATAAACTACTACTGACTTTAGTTTCATAACAATTCTTAAATAAAATACACTTGTAATTACTTACACATTTTCTAAGTCAATATTTTTATCTTCTAATTTTCTGTTTTCTAGAATCAATGCCTGTTTTTCTGATCTATACTGTGAAAGCTCCACAACACTGACTTCCTCTATTTTTGATCTAAGATCATCCAATTGTACTGTTAAACCTTCTTTATCTAGATTTAATCTCTGGTTAATTTTCTCAATAGCTTCAGCTTTAGTCTGTGATTTGGATAATTCTTAAATGGAAAAATATAATTGTAATTATTTGTAATTGGCAACACAAGTGTTGTTTTAAAAAGTATAATGTTTATATTTAAGCTTCATTTTTTATTAGCAACATATCTATAACTGCTCTATTCTAGCTAGATTACTTATACCTACTATTACTTCAATAAAGATATATATTTAAAACAAAACTACACATAAAAATTACCATCTTCAGTCTTTCTCAATCTATCAAGTAATTCTGAAACCTCTCTGTTTACAACATTGAGTTCATTTTTTAACATTGCATTTTCAACTTCTAAATTTTGCATGTCATATGTAAGATTTTCATGATTTATTATTTCTAAATCAGTTGGTAAGCTGAATCCTGAAAAAAAGCAATAACTTCAGAAATATGTAGAAATTATGGTTTTCATAATCTGTTAAGACATCAAAGGTCAAACATCTTGGTGTTTCACATTTATTGTGCATAATTATAATGTATTTAGTATTATATAATATTAATTTTTTATGTTTGGTTCTAAACTAAAAACATACTTCTCTGTCTCAAGCCGCAGCGATCAATGTCACCAACTAATGTATTAGGGTAATCGTGTAAAGTGTATTGAGGTGATTTACGACCAGGCGATCTTTTGCGACGTTCTTGATTAGCCCTTACATTATCCACACTTCCTTTAACGGTTGATCTGGATTGATGGTTTGTAGGTGATGTTTTTCGCATTGGTGTATAATTAGATCTAGTTTCTACGGCATTTCGCTTTAAATATTTGGGCGCTAATCGCTTTTTTGTGCCTACCGAATTTTCAGTATTTGTGGGGCTTGTGGGCCTTGGTTTAATAACACTGCCATTGTTTCGCAGCACTGCTCCAGTGTGCTCATCAAGATTGTTTAGTAGGGTCTCTGCCCTACCAGCAAGATCTGCGAACCATGACATTTATAATTTTGTTTTCACTTGAGGTAAACAAACATTATTGATGTTTTTGAGTAACTCTTAGTTACTGGTTGAACGCGCTATCAAATTTATATGATATTACATAAGTCGAATAAACATTAATTATTCGGTAGACGAATACAATTTTCGACCATTACAAAAATTAAGAAATCACAAAAATTTTAAAAATTCTTCCATAACTCTTCTTAAATCCCAACTCATCACAAAAATTAAGGTTGTCAATTTGACAATTATACATATGTATTTGTATCATTGAAGTTGACATTTAACTTAGTCTTACAACTTTATTGGTGTCCATTGTAACACCATTATTTATTTTACAAAGAAGAAATTTATCTTTCGTAATATTATTAGCTGTAACTCCTGTACAGTTCATAAGGCCAGTCTGTCTTTTTATTTGTAAATTTTCGTAAAGTAGTTTGAGATCCAAATATCGTATTTAAATCTTTTACTAATCTATGGCTAATTGACACTGCCTATATGAATTAAAATATCCGTACGTAGTCTGTGGACTATAGTTGATGTCAATAATAATTATTGTTAATAAATAAATTTAATTTTAATAATTTAAATAGCCTATGCAATTACTACTATGAGTCGAATACAAACCTAATGAAAACATTTACAATTAGTAAAATCTGACATATGAACATATCCAGGCAAAATCTTTGGCAGATTTCTAATACGGCAATATAATAATGGACTTCGAAAGTCCCGACGTCGAAAAGGATTTTCCGGGCCTTTATGCTTCAGAAACCGGACGAAAGAGTAATGAAAGTGACTGTAAGTTAATAAAATATATTAAATTATAGTTTATGCTCACGTAGCTCATTTTGTATAGAACATTAATTTTCTAATTATTTATTTCCAATTATTCATATGTTGTTTTTTCGTTCTTAGTCAGCGACGGCGGCGATCATGACAAACCAAGTAAAAAAGATTTATTAGGACGTAGAAAAGACAAGAAGGAGTCTAAGAAAGATAGAGGATATGCGGCTTTAGAGGGTGAAAGTTCGCCAGAAGAAGACACAGATACCAAGTGAGAACATATTACATGTATTTTCTAACCATTTGACTAAATTTATAGTTAGTTTTAAAACTCTTAAATAAATGGAAGTATTGTTGTCTTTGTAGTCTTGAGACTAATAAAATAAAATATCTATTTGATATTCTGTGGCATACTTTGGGGTAAGTGTAAATGTTCGTAGAGTTGAGGTTTTGAGTCACTATTTAGTAAAGTATCAAACAGACTAGTTAAATTTAAACAGATACAAACTTGCTAAACTAAACTGTTATAACTTCATACTATTCAATATTTAAATCATACTTTCATATTTTCTTTTTGTCCAAAATTAAATCTATAAAAGAGTAAATCTGATTCTTCAAATCTTTTTTAATTTATTGTGTGTTCTTCTAAAAGAGTGAGTTCAATTAATAAATCCCGGAGCATATAAACGCGGAGTTATTTATATTATTATGGTAGGCATTTGATATCTTGTATAATTTTATGTACAAGTTACATGTTACGATTTATAAGTAAGAAAAATTGTACACATAATATGTATTATATGAATGTATATTTTGTATAGCGTCACTCAAATATCTGTCGGTGATGCTGTATATGATCTAAGTAAGAGATAATGCATGTAAACTAAACTGTTCTTGTTTTAAAATTCAAATGTTTTGTTATAGAAGCCCATCCAAGTCGAAAAAAACAAAGTCATTTAAGTTTCCCACTAAAAGTAAAGAAAAGAGGGAGAAATCAAGAGATAAGGAAAAAGTACTAGAAGATGTTTCAAAACAGAAGGAATTAAATGACAAAGAGAAAAAGAAGGAAAAGGAAAGGGAAAAGGAGAGGGAACGAGAGAAAAAGGAAAAGGAGAAAAGAGATAAGTTGAGGGAGAAAGATAAGGTAAATTCAAATTTATGATTTAACACAAAATCTGCAAATGATATTTTAGATTATTATCGAAGGTATAAGAGTAAGGATAAGAGTAAGCTCAAGTATATATTCTAGTGTAGTGATTACAAGATTTTTTATCTAATTTATATTTAGTCACAAAATCAATATAAAATAAAACACCAAGTTGAATATATCTAGAACCTTGACTAAAATATCGAGTCAAATGGGTAATTATAAAGCTACAATAATATCAGTTACAAAGTTATGTTTCATAAATATTAAGAAAATAAATAATATGAGCAATTATTGAAGTCTTAAAAAAGGATGTGTATACAAAAATATAATATCTATTGCAGCAGGTTTTCAATTCCAAAGTTCTCATAGCTGCACTAAGGGATTAGCATTCCACGTAAAGATTAACCGGCATTATTTTCAAAATTACTAATGTACCGCTCAACTTTATTAATTTTTCTTTCATTAGAACCTCTTGACAATAACAAACACAAAAATTAGCGGAATCGTTTCATTGGTTCCCGCATGATAATGAACAAGATTATTAGTTTAATTTTTATATATAGATTAAATTAAGTATACTGATAATATATCTAATATATAAAGTTCTCGTGTCAAAATGTTTGTCGGCAAACTCCTTCGAAACGGCTGAATCGATTTTTATAAAATTTTATATGCGTATTCAGTAGGTCTGAGAATCGGCCACTATCTACTTTTCATTCCCCTAAATGTTAAGAGTGGTCCACCTCAATTATTTTTTCATTTTTTAGACAACATTTTTTGGTTTTATTTTTTTATCATACATACATACAGCCCCTAGATTCTGCCCCTCTACAATCAACCCCTATTTTTTAATCGCGATTTATGTGGCAAAACGACGTTTACTGGGTCAGCCAGTTTTCTATAAAAATTCAAAAAATTTGACATTTTTAATTTAAAAGCGGATTAATAAAGCTTCATCTCAATAGACAAGTACACCTTTTCACGGCTCACTGAATTGCGTTTACATAATTTCACTATTAAGTCAGCCATGACCTTGGATAAACGACAGTCACACTTTATTCAGTTGTTTTGAAACCGCGATATGCATCACCTGCGTAGTGTGTTTACAAAGGTTCGTTTGTGTACAATAAGATATCTCTATCTATAGAGTGTTAGAACTTTTCAGATTAAATAATTTTATGTTTGATTACGCGATTCGAATTCTATGTTTATTTATTTACAATCCTTTCGAAATGTAGGTACCTTAAAATGTGTAGCATTTTGTTCATCCTTGTGTCTAGTGGTTTGTTAGCGATCTATTTGCAATTATAATGTCTAATCGTGACAAGTTTTTGTAATCAAGTATTTTTCTTTATAATTGTGCGAAAGATAATCTTTTGCGCTACATTTAGATCGAATTCAATGTTCTGAACCATCGTGTTATTTTCATTGATATAAGTAATATGAAGCACGTGAAATAATTTTAGGAAAAGGAAGAAAAGGCTAAATTTAAACTGGAGTCTAAAGAAAAGTTAAAAGATGACAGGAAGGATAAAGTAAAAGAGAAGGATAAGGAAAAGGTGAAGGATAAAGATAAAGAAAAAGTTAAGGAAAAAGAGAAGGACAAAAAGGATAAGAAGCTGACAAAAGTGCCCTCAACTGTAACGTCTGGAGTACCGTTTGAAGAGATTTTTACATTGGGTGGTGAGTTATTCAAAACTTTTAATTTTATAATTCGAATATATGAATTTTACAGCTAAAAACTATTTATTGATTTAATTTGACCATTTAAGTTCTATGCTCTGTTTATGAGTATACATATAATTAAAATTGCAGCTTCTAATTATCAAAATTACAATGTGTATGTGGGCTACATTAACAGAAACACAATTTTAATTTTTTGTCTGTTCGTCATGGCTAATCTACGAAACGGCTTGACCGATTTTTGATTTTTATATCTCGGGTTACATTATAGGACTAGTAAGGATCCCTAATTTTTTTGAAAATATAATACAACCTATAAGCCTTCTTCGATAAATCAACTATCCAACACTGAAATATTTTTTCAAATCAGACCAGCGATTCCCGAGATTAGCGCATTCAAATAAAAACAGACTCTTCAGCTTTATTATGTTAGTATAGATTACCATCATCTAAGATACAAAATACAAATACCACTATTTAAAATTAAATTAATATTTTCTTAGATCAGTAAGTAATAACGTCATTTTATTGTGCAACCCGGACGAATGTATACGTATACGAAATTTGTCCGGGTTTTATTTACATATGACTTTTATATTCATAGCAGTAAAGGTTAATTTACGTTGAATCGTAGCGGTATTTAAAATATCACACATTTGGTTTTCTGTCACTTTCAAATTGAAACAACCTCTGATCACTTCGTATTAACGTGGGTGGAATCTTATTGTCAAAGTTTAAAATAATCTGAAACGAGGAAATGCAGTAATACGTACTTATTATATTTCACGGAGGATAAATAAATAAATTTTTCATCAACGTTTCAAACTCCCTGCATTGGATTTTTACAGGTCATTTAACGCCCGTTTTTTTCTGAAACATTTTTGCGACTAAAATCTTAACGCGCATAGCATTTCATTTTCCATCTATAAACCCGGACGGAAGTTATAATTTATTAAGAAGCTTTCCTACCACATGCAACAATAATATATTATGATTTCTGTAATATACATTAACTATAACAGAAAAGCAATTTATAGAATACTATGTATTTTTCTCCGAAATCTTTTATTTCTTCACTATCTTTATCTGTAATAGTCAAAATAGTGTGTACCTAAAGTTGGGGCGTGAAACGCAAATAAAAACCGTGAAAACGGGACATGCGTGATTATACAAAGCCGGATAATGGATTGAAACCAGTAACTAATTACTACGAGTACTCCTGGACATTTCGTAATGTATTAGTAACTTTACTGATATATGAGTTCAGTTATTTTCCATGCGGACTAGTAACGATATTTCTTGTAAATTTTAAATGTTTCAAAATCATAATAAAATTGAAGACCTACTTTATTTTGTTTTTGAAACGAATCTAACTACGTATATTTAGCCTGTGTGAATCTATACCCATAACTAAGAAATCGAGTTGAATGTCAGTAATACAAAAATAACAGTCTAT